>REGM01000123.1:416872-438220 GCA_004194415.1 Aurelia aurita
ATGCATCTCTCAATGAAAGAGAAAGCTCACCCACCAAAGAATCAGGGATTCGTTATTGGCGGTATCGGGATTAGGGTTGAGAGAAAGCAAGGAATATGTAAAATTCCCCTGCCTCATCTCTAGAGCAGTCGAAAATTACAATCTAATTAAAAAAAAAAAACCTCACAGAAAAGAATATATTACACTATAATTAAGAATAACAACAAATTTACGACAAAGAACAAGACGAGACGATACCACAAAGGGTGTGTACATGCACATCTCCTCTGCAGCCAAACGAGAAACTAAAAACAAAGACAACACAAAATTGACAAGCACATGACACAAATGGGAAAGAGAAGGGTACAGCTTTTCAAATGGTTCTACTGTATGATAACAAAGCAAAAGAGAACTTATTAAGTTAGCCGATTTGTGGCTTTTATGTATTCTATAGATGCCACGAGTATTTTTTTGTTCGAGAGATCGCTAAAATCTTCATTCCCATAGAGTAATAGAAACAGTAAGTCATCTTCACTAATATCATATATATCAACTCCGTAGGAAACAGAAATAATATGTGTTTTTCTGCCCAGGCTCATATCGAAACGAGGCAGAAATAGCATTTCCATAAATAAAAATATTTGATTATGAGTCTGTCTCCCTTATATAGAAAAGTTTGAGTAAACATTTTTAGGTCCAGGGCTGGTAGCAAGTTCTCTTATTTAAGTAGACATATTACGTTGATTCCTAGTACTCGCTACTACCCACCCTCTACCAGCTCATGATTGAGCGAGTATAGGTG
Source organism: Aurelia aurita (assembly GCA_004194415.1). Lineage (NCBI taxonomy): Eukaryota > Metazoa > Cnidaria > Scyphozoa > Semaeostomeae > Ulmaridae > Aurelia > Aurelia aurita. The sequence continues at coordinate 417,654 of REGM01000123.1, forward strand.
TGTGGATGGTATCTTTGGAATATTTGGTGGTATGTGGGAAATTTGCAAAAGTTGCATAAAATTGCTTTTATATTCTCCCACGCGATAGAGAGAAGAGAAAGGATTGTTAGCGAGATGGTTAGAAATTGTCATTCAGACCTAAATCAATGAAGTTATTGAACAAAAGCGCTGCTCTTCAAGGAAAACTGACATTTAGCCAAAGAAGGCTGTGATAAACCTGCCTTTGCAGCGATAATTTTGTATACAGCACAGCGCCACAAACTCCAAACTGTTGTATAGTTGCTTGTTGCTTCTGTAAAGTCAACTTTCCTTTTCGACGTTCGCCTAGCTATCAGCGGAAGTTTTTAATTGATTTTATCATCGTCCAAACTTTCAAAATTGATTAATTCCCGATAAAGAAACGAGAAACGTTCAAGATCTCATGAGCACGAATTGATAAAGTCACGTATTGGATTCGATAGCAGTCTCGAAGTCCACAAGGAATAGACGATTCCGGAAAAGATGGCGTCGAGCAGCATTTGACCAAGATGCATTCCGTTTGATGATCGAATTTCTATAGAATCACTGTTGATTCCATTATATAACACAATGCATCTTGGTCAAATGCCTCCCGACGCCATCTTTTCCGGAATCGTATATTGAGAAAGGAAGCTGTTATAAGGGGTTGGGCTCAAAATTACGCATTCGTGCTTTTTCATGTGCAACTTCCGCTCTTTCGATGCATGCGTATACTTTTTCCAATGGGTGGGCATGTAGGTATGGGGACAGCGGTCCTATTTATGTCTCAGAAATCGGTTATTTAGTCGTTACTTCCATAACGCCTGTCCTCAAAACCAGGTGTTTTTAATGGCCTTTGCAATCAGTTCATTCTACACCACGAGTATCGACTGTTCGTTTTTTGCGATCTTTGTCTCCAAAATGATTTCTTTTGTGCCAAATGTTGAAGACCAGCTATATATTTAATTATATTCAGTTGAACAGTTTGCTGGATAATGCTGTCATCGAATTGATATGTATGCAGAATCCAGACTTTTTTATGAATTTGTTAGACAAAGCTTGTTTGCGTCAGTTCATGCAAATAATGATATATTTTTCGCCTAAATTCTGGACTAAACTAAAGAGAGGGGGACGAAAACGGCTTCTTGTGGTCTTTTTGTGGACAGACGTAGTAGGACCTCTTCTACGTTTTTCCAGATTATTTGTTGTATTTTGAGAAAAATTTGAGGTAGATGATCCAAAAAACCGATTTGTTTCTCGGAATTGTCTAGTCTGGACATAGGTAGAAATAATTTCATTGGAGCTGTGAAGACTGTGAAAAGCGTCTTGGGAGACAAAGGTGGAACCAGTGTAGTGGAAAAAGTGGGTGTTTAGCATAGAAGTGTGCTTAAAAGGTGGTGAGTTCTTTTAGAATGAGCAATCTCTTTGCATCGCAAATGTCTGTCCCAAAAACCAGTCTTTTTTGTATAGTGAATCGCACTAATTCTCCAAAAATTGGGTAGGTTTATAGTTTTCTCGTGGACATACATAGAGCCACAAAAATAACAGTACGAGTCAACCCTTGTTTTTCTTAAGAGGAGCACAAGCATGCTTATCAATTGAATTTTGCAACTGGGAATGATATTTGAGAATGGTATGATAAAATGTAGGGTATTCTTTTTACTTTCTAAGCTTTAATTGGTTGATGATAGAAAATCTTTTGGCAGTACATGTCCGCAGCCCCCCTCACCAAAGAATGGTATAATGTTGATTTATGACAAAGTTAGTTTTCCATCCTGGCCGAGAGGAGCTTATCCATTGGAGAATTTTCCAATGTTCTACGCGTGCAACGGTGGTGCATGGGACTGTGTATCTACAACACTAGTCAAGTTATTCTTTGCTTCCTCTCACTGAAATAGCTATGGATGGATCAACCGCAATGCACTTGTTCTAAAACCGTAAGCACTTAATTCTGACATAAAAAGCTCATAGTTTAAGCATTCAAAGACTTTGAGGGATCTATGAGTAGCGCTACAGGTTTCTATGAGTCGTAGAAGCGCATTTTAGGTTCTATAGCCCCCTCGAAACCCACACAAGAGAATCTCGAAATCCAGCCATGTGGAATGTAACACTTTATTTGTTTTAGTTATGTAAATGGAAAACTAACAACCTCTTGTATCTGATATAAGTGGAGGGCTTAATGAGAGAGGGCCTTACTTAAAATCTGGCTCGGCAGGTATGTTTCTAAATTTGTGCTGTATTATTCTGTTTGCTGCGCCCACATGCCCACAGCTTCTTCCTCTGTCGGTTTTTTGCAAAGCATTTATTAACGACATGAGCTATGACTCTCTAACTTTCTGACAATTACTAATTATCTATTAGCTTCATTTTGATAATATAATTTTTGAACAATGGGAGTCACATGACAGATGACATTACCATATTTGGAAGATGGTATTGAAAAAAATCAATGTTTTTGATATTTTTACAACCAGAATTAGCTTCAAATGTTGATTATTATACATTAAAAGAATCAGCAAACAAAGAACTTTAATTTGCTATCAAGAGCAATGGAATCTGCTGACATCAGCATTTTTAAATGATAACGTCACATATGCCGCCATTTTGGGTCAATCTTGCAAAATTTGAAGCCTTTTCCAGGGGAGATTGTAGAAAATGCATAGAATTGCGTTTTGCAATACATTTAAAGTATTTTAAGCAAATTATTATCAAATTTTTGTCTTAAAACCTATTCCGTGGTTGTGGCGGTATCAATATTTGTCATTTTCAACCAAAATAACCGTCTAAAAACACCTTTAGGTATTATTTTTGAATTAGGAATGAATAATACGGCAAATAAGATGAAAAGTAGCGAATTATATGATATTTTCCGTTTTTACAATGAATTAGCTGGAGAAACATATATTTTGACATTTGTCAACATTATGACGTCATAGTAGCGTCATCTAATGAGGTGGTGACACCCAAAGCTGCCAATTAGCTAAGAATGGTTAGTACTACGCCCTTGCCAAATTTGAATGATTTCCCATTAGTCTAAGGGGATTTATAAAGGGGGTGAAAAGCACTCGCCCCCCCCGGCTGTGTTAGTTCAAAAAATCTTGGTAAGATTAGGGTTTAAAGCATTGTTTTCTCCAGAATTGACGTTTGGTCCCAATTTGCTACTTTTTATTTCTCTTGTGAAAACATGCCCCAGGCAGGGACAAATTGTCACAAGAGACCACTTCACAAATCACTTTATTATAAAATCTGTGCCGTCAAAGTAAGTTGCAAGTGCCTTTCTGGTAGCTGGATAGTTAAGCTAAACCCAGCAAGAGCCATGATCTACATTTATGAACTAGCCCCAATTCTAGGGTGCTTAAATCGATTTTTGTGACAATATGTCCTACATACATTCCCATACTAACGATAGATAATGAGATACGGTACGCTGATTCCTCTGAATTCTTTTTCAGATAACCAGAAACCAACACTATTGTTCTGCCCATCTGACATCATTAAGAAGTCATCAAAACGTTCTGAAAATGTTTATTGGGATCAACCGAGATACTCAGACAATTGTGGTAATTATCCTGAATGCAAGATTTCTATATCCACTGCTACACCATCTGGGAGTACGTTTAGAAGAGATACACCAACCAGGGTTATGTACACAGCAAGAGATCCATCAAACAATGTTAATGAAGAATGCGTATTCAATGTTCTTGTGAAAGGTAAGCAAAAAAAATTCAATCCAACAGACATTTCAGAAATTCGTATGTAAAGACAGTCCAGGTGTCCTTCAGAATCAGAACCTGTTACATACAGAGTATATCAGCGCAATCTGCAGTTCCTTATACTTAAAATTTTCAGTATCAATTCTATTTCAAGATAAATGCCTTCATTTTTCGCTTTAGTTTCTCAGTATCAAGAAGGTAAGAAATTCTTGAGAGAGCATGAAGCGTTTGACCAGCTATTTGTAAAGGGACTTTACTTGGTGTTTGAAGCACAAATTTCTTGTCCAGAATGATTCCGAGCAACTTTTCCTCCTTGCTTTCTTGTATGTCTATCCTTCCGATATTTAAAGATAGATGGTTACTTTTTACTCCAAATATCATTAGGTGACAGTTTTCCTCATGCAGCTTCATGCGCTGTTTGGAAACCATTCTGCTATTTTAAGGGCACAGCTCTCATAATGTTTTGATCACACTTGGGTCACACTTTCAATGCTGCTACCTCAAGCATAGAAGCCTTTGAGGGATCTATGAGTAGCGCTACAGGTTTCTATGAGTCGTAGAAGTGCATGTTGGGTTCCATAGCCCCCTTGAAATCCACATAAGAGAATCTCGAATCCAACCATATGAAATGTAACGCTTTATTTTTCTTAGTTATGTAAATGGAAAACAACCTCTTGTATTTGATATTAGTTGAGAGCTTAATGGAGAGTCTAGCTTGGTTAAAATCTGGCTCGGACGGCTGGGGCTTAAAAATTGAAGGTGGACTACATAGAGAGCTAATACGTTATCTGTATGTTTCTAAATTTGTTCTGTATTATTCTGTTTGCAGCGCCCACATGCCCACAGCTTCTTCCTCCAAAGAATGGGATGATGTTGATCCATGGCACTATTGCTTTTCCATCCTGCCCCAGAGGATTTTATCCATCTGAAAATATTCCAGTGTTCTACAAATGCATGCGTGGCGCATGGTTCGGTTTGCCTATGTCACCAGTCAAGAAATTAGTTCCAGACTGTGTCGGTAAGTTGCAAATTTTAACTGGTTGATACATTGAAATACGCTAAGTTGAATCATAATCTTTCAAAAACCTAAGATCCCGTCTACATGAGAGAAAACGGGATCAATCCCAAACTGGTATGGATTAGCGTTGCGTTTACACGGGATCGCTCGGGATCGATCCGCTATCCGTGCTAGTTAGGGATCGATCCAGTCAGAGCCTCGCGTAAACGGCTGGATCGATCCCAAACTCGCACGGATGCAAAACGAGGCAAGCTGAAAAATGAAATCGAGGCATGTTCAGAATGGCATCTTTCGGTAACTCTAGCAACGCATGCGCAAGTCTTCATAAGGAGTCTGGGAATCAGTGATAGGTGCCTGGATTGATCCCGTGTAAGCGCAAAATAATTTGGGATCGATCCCGTGTAAACACCTGCAAAATTATGGGATCGATCCCAAACTGGATCGATCCCGTTCTGGATCGATCCAGTTTTTCCCGTGTAAACGGGGTCTAAGTTTAGGGCAGGGGCGCCGCAGGGGCGGATCCAGACCGAAGTTGAAGGGGGGCCAACCTGCGTAGAGAACGCCAAAAATACAATAGAACAAAAGTGCGCCGGAGGCACGCGAACATTTTTGGACTCCAGGATAAGAAGATTCTTTGGTTTTTCTTCTAAATAATGCCTTGATTTGTATGTTTCACCCCATATTCTAATCAAAGCAGTTAAAAAAGAGTGTGGTAGGGTCGTGATGAGGGGCGCATTTCTCGCCAAAAGGGGGCGCCAAGCTGAGTTTTCATCTTGAAGGGGGCAGTTGCCCCCACTCGCCCCCTAAATCCGCCAGTGTGCCTGTGTGTTGTCTTGTGGCGGTGCGTGCGAATTGTCTGTGCATGTCTGTTTATATAATTACATTAGTAGGAGTATCCAACTAGAGGCCTTGGTTTGGTGCCTGTGGATGTTATTTCCAATGTAGTCCAATGTGGAAGTATCAGTTTGGACACGTTGGATTGCATTGCTATATTTACGATGCTCATTATGGCAAACTATCAATTTCTTTTATAGAAAAAACACCTCCAGCTGGTTTGTATAAAGACATGTACATGTTCTATGTCTACGATGGAGATTGTAACTCTAAAGCTGCACAAGAGCAAGTAAAAAGGAATTTTATTACCAATCTTGGATTTTGTGGTTCCGATTGCAAGAAAGAAGATATAAAGATCCATTGTGGAGCAACAATTACTGCAGGTGGACGCAAGTGAAGATCAGTGAAATAACTGTCTGTTAGAGTGACGGTCTAATTGATAAGGGTATTTAAATGGCCCAATTAAATATAATACTAAAAGGTTTAAGGATTTCCCAGTGAGTATAGATACGACAAACTGTGAAAGATGTTTCTTGAGGCCCACTGTATTTCACTTCTTCAGATTTTGTAAAATTTAAAAAAAGTGATCTGATTCTCTTGAATATATCCAAGCAGTTGTCTTTACAATATTAACAAACTTTATATTCTTATTAACGCGTTTTAAAATACAGTCTCTCAGAAGATGTGAATATTTCTCTTTTTTCATTTTGCTCTGCATTTGTTTTGTGTCCTACTGTTAGTNTTTTTTGTACGAAAGTGATGTGTTTCTAAAACGGCCCATGATCCATGGATGCGAGAACCTAAACTGAATCTCACTTGAGTGGAGCCTAGGATCCCGCCCGGCTTAGGAGCCAGCCTATTTGTTTGCAACTAATCAAGGTAAATAAGACACTCAATCACAACCGCAAAGTAACGATAGTCGGCTTAACAGGTCAAGCGATTAGGATTGGCTTTTAAAACCGCACATAAAAACTTTGATTAAAAAATTATGGAAACCTACTTTTACGCGAGATTTCTTCCATTTTCAAAATTTTGTCAGCTTCAAACATGGTATCATTGTGTGCCTTGAAAGTTGGGCTACTAGAATATGAAGAAATCCAAAATGGATGTTTTCATCCAGAAAGTGTCTACCGTAACCAAGGGCGCCTACCTTGTATGAATTGGGTTTATTCGCAGTTCAGTTTTCGTGACATAGCACAGCAATTGCTGCATTGTAGTCGTTTTATCCAAACCGGAAGACGTAAGATGACGCAAGATAATTTTGTGGTTTCAGATTCAGGTGTTGATGTAATGCGATATCAACAGTTACAGGAGATGAGCACAGGGAACCAGACAGCGCGCTTTTGATTGGTCAACACTGATAGACGTTAGAATTTGAAAATATCAAGACAGCAATTGCTCCGTGTACTATGTCACGAAAACAGTCACACAAGGTAGGCGTCCTTGCCGTAACCTTAAAAGGCGCTCGTATTTCTATTTTTTTCGTTTTTCATTCTTCTCTTCATTTGTTTCGTGACCTACTGTTAGTTCAACGATGTAGAGGCTGTAGAGGCGATAATAATAATAATAATAATAATAATAATAATAATAATAATAATAATAATAATAATAATAATAATAATAATAATAATAATAATAATAATAATAATAATAATAATAATAATAATAATAATAATAATAATAATAATAATAATAATAATAATAATAATAATAATAATAATAATACTAATAATAGATTGCTCTGTTCAGATTGCTCTGTCTGTTTGCTTTGCAGTCAGATTGCTCTGTTCCTGCAAGGCAACTGAAAGCAACAAATGTTCTTGCTGCAAAATCTGCCCTTGTTATGGTTTTATTACCTATCTAAAAGTCTAACTGTTGGAAGGCTCACTTTTTCGATTACAGCACAGCTCCTCAACGCACAGGTTTTAGAGAATGATATGCGGAAAGTCTGTCTTTGTCAGGAACAGAGCAAACAGACTAATAATAATAATAATAATAATAATAATAATAATAATAATAATTATAATAACTATAATAATAATAATTATAATAATAATAGTAACGAGACAGATGTTATCTTTATTACAAAAGACTTGTGTACTGGGAACAGCAAAGACAATAGAAAGGACCCTGGACACCAAAGATTGAGGGATTCAATCCGCTGATGATAATACTTTCCTGTTTGACCTAGCGCCCGAGCTAACAGCTCAGTTAACATATAAATATGCCATAGTATCATACTAGGTTTATGTTAGCTACTACACATAGTATCAAACTACATGATGAACANACTAATAATAATAATAATAATAATAATAATAATAATAATAATAATTATAATAACTATAATAATAATAATTATAATAATAATAGTAACGAGACAGATGTTATCTTTATTACAAAAGACTTGTGTACTGGGAACAGCAAAGACAATAGAAAGGACCCTGGACACCAAAGATTGAGGGATTCAATCCGCTGATGATAATACTTTCCTGTTTGACCTAGCGCCCGAGCTAACAGCTCAGTTAACATATAAATATGCCATAGTATCATACTAGGTTTATGTTAGCTACTACACATAGTATCAAACTACATGATGAACAAATACATGAGCAAAGGGTGGGGAGGTTATTCGCGCATAGACAGACACTTTTAGAGAGATTTAGAGAGAGAAAGAGAGCGAAGCCCTCGAAATTGAAATTTGCTAAATGTAGGCCTAGATTACGGAAACAACCTCCGCACACTGTGCCTCCAAATATAATTTGCCATGATAACATTCGATATTGAACACCACTGTAGCATCTGTTTTGCAACTAATTTATCAACTGACAAAGACTTCAGTTCTCTCCAAACATCCTTCTTTATGCAACCAAGCGAGCAAAAACACATAATCTTCAATTCAACGTTCCATCGATGCCCACGTAATAGAAATAGACAGCAAACACTTTCGTAACGGTGCAGCTTTTCCCGAAATGCATAATCAAAATACAAATCGTAGCCCACAGTTACTTCAACAATATTGCACTTCCGCGATACATGATCAATTACAAGAATGTCGGGTTTGCAGTATTCAATCAACATTAGTTCCGCGCGATATTCGGTGGCTACTGTTTCCAGTAGCTTGTTTGAGTAGACTCGTAGACGACGGTTATTCTGTGAAATAATATCTTCTATTTTATCAGCGATGCGATTGTGGCGACGACTATAAAAGTTTCCAAATTCACGGCAGCCATTCATCAAATGCGCCATACTCTCAGTATGACTTCGCCAAAAGGGGCAGTATGACTATGCCTTTCAGTCAAGCAAGATCTCCAGTTTGCACAACTCAAAGAAACACAACCATTTCCAAGATTTCGTTATGAAACTGTACCCTATTTCATCTTGCTTCACTTGTCTTATAAACAGAAAGAATGACGAATACTTTCCCGCNTAAACACTATAAGGGCTTTGACCAGACATCGAGTTCAACTGAGATCGGGGTGAAGTTTCAAACCGGTTTGACTTTCTCATATAAACGGCCCCTCACTTGAATCTCGGGAAGTGTATTCTCGTAGGCCTATTCCATCAAAATGCGTTTATCTTTTGGCCAATATGGTCTAGATTTATTGAAGGTAGTGATTCGATTAAACTGACTACGTGAGTCTCAGTTTTCCGCATTGAACTGGATGATAATTATGGCTTCAAACTGAGACTCATGACAATACAGCTTCAAAACAGAGACTACTGAGGCCTAATGCGCCGCATTTAGGGCGCATCCAATCAAATCTCGACTTTCTTAATAAGGTTAGACCACGTGCCTATTCTTAGCCTTTGGTTGGCTGATCAAAGTTCGACTTTTCGAAGCTAAACGACGTTCGATGCTACGTTCGAAGCGACGTTCGACTTTTCTTTCGACCTTCGAAGGATAGAAGACATTCGATTTTTTCTTCAGATTTTAGTCTTTGTTTAGAATCTGTTTGGTCGTGAGTCCTTGTATGAGAGAAAATAAAAACATCAGATTGAAAGCATTGAACGAATACAAGGAATCACGTCGTCAGTCTAGCCCCGTGGCAGCCATTTACCAGATTTGTGTCCGCCATTTACCAGAAAAATATTGCTCACCCCAGATTCTTTTTTAAATGTCAAAATGGTCTATTGCAAAGGAAATAAAACAAAGTTTCACGTCCGCAATTAGACCATTTCGACAATCAAAAGCGGAGACTGGGGAGAGCAGTTTGTTCTGGTACATGGCGGTGGCAGATCTGGTAAATGGCTGCCACGGAGCTTTCATAAATGATAAATTTTCTTCTGCAGAACTGTTGGTTTTAAATTCAAAGTTATAATAAAGAAATTACCACTTAAAATATAGCCGAAAAGGTGTTCCGTCACCAATAAGCCTCGTAACTAAATGGAGACTTACTCTCCAACCCAGACCTCAAATCAAATTGCTTTGGCGGGAAAATATTCGTGATTCATCATCTCCGTTTATCAGAACAAGCGAAGCGAGATAAAATAAATGTTTTGATAAGTTTCGAGAAGAAAACTTGGGATTACTTTACTCTCTATGAGTTGTGCAAAATGGAAGAGATACCTGAGGGTCTACTGGAAGAAAGGCCAGAACAGTGTGATGAAACTTGAGCTGAACTCTCTGGAGCAGATGACAGACGACCGAATCGGTTGGAAAAACAGCTGAACGGGGCACTGAACATTCGACCGCAATCCCGCAGTGAATCACTGGCTGAACGAGGCGAATAAGGATTCAAAATATCTGAATTCAAAGCACAAGGCAGAATCAGACCATGTCCCGTGTATTCATCCTCTATAGCCTAAAGTATCGTGTTTAAAGAATCAAAAATTGAAAAAAATCACGACGAATCATTATGATCATGAGTTATGATGTTGAAAAGTTTCGATGCAGGGTATAAGAAAGAAAGAATCACTCAAAATAGAATAAAAATGAACAAAAAAGAAAGACGAGATTTTATCGAGATTTTATCGAAATCATCATCCTGGCAGGTCTGCCAAGCAGAAATCCTGATGTCGTATTCTGTAATAACATAATAACAATGCGAATTTTCCAAATTGACGATAATGGCTAGACTCATTATGAAAATTCCAAGGGCAATCGCTTATCAAAACGATACTAACACCAAACTGAGACCGCTCATACTGGGACTCCTAATATTATTACTGGAAATGTCAACCTCGTTCCCAGGGTGTTCTTACGTCATACGCTAGTCACGAAGCCGAGTGAACACCCTGGTACACATTGCACAAATCTGTCCAGAAAATGGACAGATTAGCAGCCATTATGAATCTGCGGTTGGCAGGGTAACGCTCATTATGCGACCTCGTTTCCATACAACAAAGCAACATTGTAGTGGTTGTTGCTTGGTGACTAGATTTTATTGTTTTTATTCGAATAATTAGTAAGATTTCGAGAAATTGTTTGTGTTATCTATTGTTTTCGAATAGCCAATCAAATTGCAGAACGGCCACTTGTATCCCAGAGTAGAGGTAGAGCAACGAACTCACTCTGGGGACGAGATTGTGGAAATGTTTGAGTTAACTGCATTGAATTTTCAATACCCATTGAAACGAGGCTCCTATTCAACGTCATTGGAATTTGTGCAAATTTGATTAGTTGGCATTCACCTTTGGTAACTTGAAGCTCAAAGCAAAGTTTCGAGGAGCTTGGTGTGACAAAACAAAGCTATACGGAGAAGAATACCATGAAAACAGTTGGAGACAAGGTCAAACTTTGCACTTAGGTACTTTTTTGTTGCTTTTGCCAAGCATTAACTAACTTTTTGATAAGTTTTCAAATCGGTGTTTTTCTGCCCAGGCTCATATCGAAACGAGGCAGAAATAGCATTTCCATAAATAAAAGTATTTGATTATGAGTCATATTAGTTATAGCGTCCGGTAGCCCTGGTAGCCCAAATAGCGATAACTACGACCATATAATCAGTCCACATAATGGCGTCAACGAGGTATTTTCCCGCGCTTTTTACATATCTACTGGTGCCCATGCACTTTTTGAGAAGTTAAAAGACATTGCACAATATAAAAAATGATAGCAGTAAACAATAAAGAGCCTAATGAAAGGGAATCTAAGCATACAAAAGCGGCTTAAGACACTAACGGTCAAATTCTAGCCTATCAGATATCAGTATTTCCAGCTGATGTAGATCAGCTACTCAAATGTGGTTCGGCGTGTGTCAAGGTCCATTGTCTTTGCACAGTTATTTTTATAAAAGCCTTGTGTTTGCTTAGAATGCCTTTAAAGTTAATGATCTCATTGATTTATAAATAGCAACTTCTATTTGATAATCTTGACGTGTGCACTAACAAAAAAGCCAGAGAAACAATGGCGTGCTTCAGTTGTTCCTGCGTCCTATTTTCCGACCAAACCATTTAGTTTCAACTAGCCTTGTCTCCTCTACTAATTCTATGTCCTCTGACCATTTGAACAAGCATCCTCTCAGATACACAAAAAAAATTTTTTTTCTATTCCAATAAAATATTACAATACATATTACAATCTACACTACTTACAGAATTACTCTACAATACTACTAGAACGATACCCCGGGGAGCAATAGGCTGTGTCTACCCGCGGCCATTACATAGAGATAAAAAACTACCAAACTACACGACTAGAATAAAACACATGACTAATTATAAACAAAAAGAACATTTACTAAAAGGGGACATGGTGGTTGTGTGGCTTATAAGGGAGTTTGAAAATTTTCTAATCAAAGCGACCAGATTTATGGATGAATTGTAGAGTTAACAGAAGTATACTTTTATTAAGTTCATTGGGAAGGTTTTTATCACCATACAATAAAATCTCCATTAAAACATTGTTTGGAAGATTGGTAAATCCAAATGGTCGCAATAAAGCAAAAGCTCCAGCGAGAAGATCTCTACGTGGTATTTCAAGGGAAGGGCAGAGCAACAAAAAGTGTTCCGTATCCTCGATACCATCGTTCGTAGGGCACATTGGATTTATGGTATCCCTAAAATTGTGCTTGAATTTATGAAAGTTTAATTTGCTGAGACCAACCCTGAGTTGAGTAAGATAGGATAAACCTATTGGGTCATGAATACCAAATATAGATTTTGCAGGGGGTCGGATTATTGATAAAAGCTTTGTCTTAAAAACAGCAACAGACGGTGCAAGTCTAATCTCAGGATCAAGTTTATTCCACTCAGATAAGCAATGAGGATAGAAGCTAGATTTGAATTTTTCTGTTCTGGCCTTTATTCGCCCAATGACATCCTGGTTGCGAAGAGAGTATTGCGACTGTTGAAGTGGTGGGATTGGATCCTTAGTATAAACGGGAGTTAGATTATTCATGATCTTGTAGAACAAAGTGAGGCGTCTGCTCCATCTTCGGTAACTTAGTGATTCCCAACCAAGCTCTGTGTACAACTTTTCTCGCGATGTTCCTCTCCATGTTCCCGTAATAGCTCGAGCAGCAGAATACTGAACAGACTCTAATTTTTCCATTAAGCTTGGTAAAATGACGCTACTACTGAATTCACATACTTTTGCCGGATTATGGTAAATAACATCCCCGTAGTCAAGATGGGGTCGCACATAGAGCTTATATAATTCGTTTAGGGTATGCCTGGGCAGATATTTGGAGAGATATTTCAACAAGCCAATACCTTTTCTTGTTTTAGAGATAGCTGATTTGATATGAGCAGAAAAAGACAACTTTGAATCTAGAATAATTCCTAAATGTTTATGTTCATCTACTTTCATCACTGGTGTGTTATTAAAACGAATTTCTGGATGATCAGCTTCGATCTTTTTCCTTGAACATATCAATTCTACAGCTTGTTTTTGTGGATCAGGATTAAATGACATCTTCCAATCATGAGCCCACTGTCTTATCAACTCCAGGTCGTGGTTGATATCATTGGCAGCTGTATTAGAGTCTTCTACTACAGTGAACAACGACGTATCATCAGCAAATAGCTTAACATTACAATTCAAGTCTGCAGTTAGATCATTTATATACACGAGGAAAAGCAAGGGTCCTAAAATAGAGCCCTGCGGCATCCCTGCTGAAATATCTCCCCAATTGGAACTCTGACCATTCAAAACAGTTCGCTGTTTTAGATCCGTAAGAAAACTTTGAATAAGAGAAAGCAGTTGTACAGAGACACCACATCATTTTAGTTTATAAATAAGACCATCATGCCATACCCTGTCAAATGCTTTGGAAATATCAAGATACACAGAACGAACATCAAGAGGAGGATTGCAATCAAATGCCTTGAAGATTGTATGCGTTATGGAGATTAATTGGTTGACTGTCGAGTCACAAAATGTTAACACAGCCAGGCAGCTGAATATATTGTGTGATACGCAGCCTAACAGCTGCTCAAATATAGGTCTTACGTACCTAACAAGAAATTCAAATCAGAAACAATTTCATTTCTACATCAGTTCTTCAGCATGCAGCCTGTTCTAAAGATTTTGGTTCTGCTTGGGGCACTTTCAATTTGTGAAGCAGCTGCAGGTATGAGCTTTCCAATATTTCAAGGTAGCAAAGTGAGAAATAGATAACAGCCAACCTTGTTAGGTCCGGGGCTGGTAGCAAGTTTTCTTATTTAAGTAGACTTATTACGTTGATTCCTAGTAATCGCTACCTCCCACCATCTACTCGCTCATGATTGAGCGAGTATAGGTGTGTAGATGGTATCTTTGGAATATTTGGTGGTATGGGAAATTTGCAAAAGTTGCATAAAATTGCTGTTATATTCTCCCACGCTATAGTGAGAAGGGAAAGGATGGTTAAAAATTGTCATTCAGACCTAAATCAATGAAGTTATTGAACAAAAGCGCTGCTCTTCAAGGAAAACTGACATTTAGCCAAAGAAGGCTGTGATAAACCTGCCTTTGCAGCGATAATTTTGTATACAGCGCCACAAACTCCAAACTGTTGTATGGTTGCTCGTTTCTTCTTTAAAGTCAACTTTCCTTTTCGACGTTCGCCTAGCTATCAGCCCAAGTTTTTAAATGATTTTATCATCGTCCAAGCTTTCAAAATTGATTAATTCCCGATAAAGAAACGATAAAGATTCAAGATCTCATGAGCACGAATTGATAAAGTCGCGTATTGGCTCGATAGCCTTTTCGAAGTCCACAAGGAATAGACGATTCCGGAAAATATGGCGTCGAGTGGCATTTGACCAAGATGCATTGCGTTTGATGATAGAATTTCTATAGAATCACTGTTGATTCCATTATATAACGCAATGCATCTTGGTCAAATGCATCCCGACGCCATCTTTTCCGGAATCGTATATTGAGAAAGGAAGCTGTTAGAAGGGGTTGGGCTCAAAATTACGCATTCGTGCTTATTCATGTGGAACTTCCGCTCTTTCGATACATGCGTATACTTTTTCCAAGGGGTGGGCATGTAGGTATGGGGACAGCGGTCCTATTTATGTCTCAGAAATCGGTTATTTAGTCGTTACTTCCATAACACCTGTCCGCAAAAACCCGGTGTTTTTAAAGGCCTTTGCAATCAGTTCATTCTACACCAAGAGTATCGACTATTCGTTTTTTGCGATCTGTGTCTCCAAAATGATTTTCTTTTTTGCCCAATGTTGAAGACCAGCTATGTATTTAATTATATTCAGTTGAACAGTTTGCTGGATAATGCTGCCATCGAATTGATATGTATGCAGAATCCAGACTTTTTTATGAATTTGTTGGACAAAGCTTGTTTGCTTCAGTTCATGCAAATAATGATATATTTTTCGCGTAATTCTGGACAAACCAAAAAGAGGGGGACGAAAACGGCTTCTTGTAATCTTTTCGTGGACAGACGTAGGACCTCTTCTACTTTTTGTCCAGATTATTTGTTGTATTTTGAGAAAAATTTGAGGTAGATGATACAAAAAACCGATTTGTTTCTCGGAATAGTCTAGTCTGGACATAGGTAGAAATAATTTCACTGAAGCTGTGAAGACTGGGTAGATGAGAAGTGTCTTGTGAGACAAAGGTGGAACCATTGTAGTGGAAGAAGTGGGTGTTTAATATAGGAGTGTGCTTACAAGATGGTGAGTTCTTTTAGATTGAGCAATCTCTTTACATCGCAAATGTCTGTCCCAAAAACCATTCTTCTTTGTATAGTGAATCGCACTAATTCTCCAAAAACTGAGTAGGTTTATAGTTTCTCATCGACAAACATAGAACCACAAGAATAACAGTACAAGCCCACCCTTGTTTTTCTTAAGAGGAGCACGAGCATGCTTATTTTTGCAACTGGGAATGATATTTGAGAATGGTATGATAAAATGTAAGGCATTCCTTTTACTTTCTAAGCTTTAGTTGGTTGATGATAGAAAATCTTTTTTCAGTACATGTCCGCAGCTCCCATCACCAAAGAATGGTATGATGTTGATTTACGACAACGTTGGTTTTCCATCCTGCCCTGCCGAGAGCAGTGTCAGCGCCACGGCGGGGACTCCCCCCCCCCCCCTGCCTTTCCAATTCGTCCAAATCCATAGAGCAATTTTTGAAGGAGGGGTTAGGTAGTTAGATCCTGAAATTTGAGGACAAATTAGGGCATTTGTTAGCAATAAAAAGGGCGTTCCCAAGGATAAAAGGGCGTGGTTCTGCAAATTTTCCCGGGGGCTCCGCCACCGGACCCCATTTCAGTTTGTCATTCTCAATCGTCAGTGGCTGGTGCGGCCACTGCCCAAGAGGATTTCATCCATCGGAGAATTTTCTAATTGTGTACGTGTGCAACGGTGGTGCATGGGCCAGTGTATCTACAACACCAGTCAAGTTATTCTTTGCTTCCTCTCACTGAAATAGCTATGGATGGATCAACCGCAATGCACTTATTCTAAAACCGTAAGCACTTAATTCTGACATAAAAAGCTCATAGTTTAAGCATTCAAAGACTTTGAGGGATCTATGAGTAGCGCTACAGGTTTCTATGAGTCGTAGAAGCGCATGTTGGGTTCCATAGCCCACTCGAAATCCACACAAGAGAATCTCGAAGTCCAACAATGTAACACTTTATTTGAATTAGTTACGTAAATAGAAAACTAGCAACCTCTTGTATTTGATATAAGTAAGAGGGCTTAATGAAAGAGTGCCTTACTTAAAATCTGGCTCGGAAGGGTTGGGCTTAAAAATTAGAGGCGGGCTAAATAGAGAGCTAATACGTTTTCGGTATGCTTCTAAATTTGTTCTGTATTTTCCTCTTTGCAGCGCCCACATGCCCACAGCTTCTTCCTCTGTCGGTTTTTTGCAAAGCAATTATTAACGGCATGAGCTATGACTCTCTAACTTTCTGACAATTACTAATTATCTATTAGCTTCATTTTGACATAAAATAATTTTTGAACAAAGGGAGTCACATGACAGATGACATTACCATATTTGGAAGATGGTATTGAAAAATCAATGTTTTTGATATTTCTACAACCAGAATTAGCTTCAAATTTTGATTATTATACCTTAAAAGAATCAGCAAACAAAGAACTTTCATTTGCTATCAAGAAACATTGCTGACATCAGCATTTTTAAATGATGACGTCACATGTGCCGCCATTTTAGGTCAATTTTGCAAAATTTAAAGCTTTTTCCAGCGGAAGTTGTAGATAGTGCATATACTTGCGTTTTACAATACATTTAAAGTATTTTTAGCAAGTTTTATATCAATTTTTGTTCGTAAAACCCACTTCGTGATTGTGACGTCATCAATATTTGTCATTTTCTTCAAAAGTAATTGTCTAAAAATACCTTTAAGTATTATTTTTGAGTTAGGAATGAATAATACGACAAATAAGATGAAAAATAGAGAATTTTATGATATATTTTCCGTTTTTAGAACGAATTAGCTGGAGAAACTTATATTTTGAAATTTTTCAACATTATGACATCATAGTGACGTCATCTAATGAGATGGCCACACCCAAAGCTGCCAATCAGTAAAGAATGGTTAGTACTACGCCCTTGCCAAGTTTGAATGATTTCCCATTAGCCTAAGGCAATTTATAGAGAGGGGGGAGGAAACACCCCCCCTGCCATATTAGTTCAAACAAAGTCCGGTTAAATTAGGGAGTATTCAAAGCCTTTGAATGATCTATGAGTAGCGCTACAGCTTTCTATGAGTCATAGAAGTGCATGTTGTGTTCCATAGCCCACTCGAAATCCACATAAGAGAATCTCGAAATCCAACCATATGAAATGTAACACTTTATTTTTCTTAGTTATGTAAATGGAAAACAACCTCTTGTATTTGATATTAGTTGAGAGCTTAATGGAGAGTCTAGCTTGGTTAAAATCTGGCTCGGACGGCTAGGGCTTAAAAATTGAAGGTGGACTACATAGAGAGCTAGTACGTTATCTGTATGTTTCTAAATTTGTTCTGTATTATTCTGTTTGCAGTGCCCACATGCCCACAGCTTGTTCCTCCAAAGAATGGGATGATGTTGACCATCCAATTGATCCATGGCACTATTGCTTTTCCATCCTGCCCCAGAGGATTTTATCCATCTGAAAATATTCCAACGCTCTACCATTGCATACGTGGCGCATGGTTCGGTTTGCCTATGTCACCAGTCAAGAAATTAGTTCCAGACTGTGTCGGTAAGTTGCAAATTTTAACTGGTTGATACATTGAAATACGCGAAGTTGAATCATAATCTTTCAAAAAACTAAGATCCCGTCTACATGAGAGAAAACGGGATCAATCCCAAACTGGTATGGATTGGTGTAGGCCCCACAAAATAAACATTTCATTGAATTGAGTTGAATGGAACGGAAACGAGACTGCTAAAATGTCATTGAGTTGGATAGAACGAAAAGGAGGCTATTCCAAGAGAGCTAGAGAGAGACGCTAATTTTGCTAGAAAACGTGTGCTTGTGAGTCAAGAAAACGGACAGAATATTATGTGTAATCGTTGTTTTATTTTATCTGAATGTTCGCAGTGGATAACAGAGTTNGTTACAAAGGCACTTATTTCGACCAACCTCTCTACTTCTTCTTCTACAGTAAACATCGCAACTATCTGTAGCCATAGTGTTCGATATAACTCCTTAAAAACTAACAAATCTTCATGATTTAAACTGGAATGAACTCTCCATCAGGAGCCATGCTTTCGAACTGCAGTGGAGGCCGGGGACTGGGAACTAGGGAGTAACTGGGGGGAATTATAGAAACTCTAAATGAGTCTGTGCGTTAATACACATTTACGGGGCGTAAATGTTGTTCCTATATTCTCCGCGGTTTCCGCGTATTCCGCGCTTTCGACCTGGCCCTCAAATAGAAATTAATTGCTTTGATTGCATACAAAAACAATGGCTTTGAGATACCACAAATATCTTTAAATTGTTTAGATTGTATGTATTAACAGTGCCTATTGTTACAGAAATTCCTGATTCCTACCTGGGTATATAGGTGTATTCCTTCCGGTTTGATCAGATCCCCTCCATAATGTTCTCATTCTTCATAATTAAAGGCCCTCATTAGCCATGTTTGAAGAATGAGATCATGCTTGTAGCATGCTTTAATTCGTTCTAAAGTGCTCATTGCAACTCTTCGATTCGATTTAGATGTCGACCTAGTCGGGGAGGCTTGATAATGCTGACATGAAATTCATTATTTCATCGAGGCAACAGCTGCCGCCCAAGCAGTGCTATAGTTTGATTATTTAGAGCACGCGTTGGTATCTATTGTTTCCCCCTCAACGATCCTCCATATTGGAGATTGCAAATCAGTAGTGGAAGATTACCAGGTCAAAGAGGTCAAATTTTGAAAATTGCTTTTAATGAGTTGGTAGCGCCATTGATGAATTCATTAACAGAAAGAGTTTGTTAGGAGGACCTACAATGCCTGCCAAAAGTCTTGGCCACCTCAGCTAATTTTGCGTTGTTTTGCGATTTCCCCCTCTCCCCCTTAGAACAATGTTGTTCTGTGACTGTGACGTGATTGTGACGATAAAATGATTGTGACGATAAAATGACGATAAAACTTTCTGTGATTGTGACGATAAAATGAAGATTACAGGACGATTCGCGACTCTGATGGAATGCTAGGACAATAACCTTGCAAATCAACATTATTTGGGGGGAAGGGGTGCCTATACTAATCTCTACGCATAACAATGCGGAAAAGTGTGTCATTATCAAGAAATGCCTAAGTGTTTCAAGGACTTTTGGCAGGCATTGTAGCAATTAGCCCTTAATGAGAAAATATAAATTGGCAACTCATCCTAATTTGATAAATACCTCAGATATTCTCTGAATTGTTACGATTGTATACATGAACAATGCCTTCAAGATACCTTGAATATCTTAAAGTTGTTTTGATTGTGTGCATAAATAATGCCTATTGTTACATAAATTCCTGATTCCTATCTACCTATGTAGGTAGGAGCATACAAATCAAATCTTTCAATAGGGCACAGGGAAACCCCCAAATCATCCAATTTCACGCTTATTAGCCAATGACATCGCCGTATTTCGATCACATGACCGAAAATCGGCTTTTTGAGACAACTTTTCGAGTACCTTCACGGAAATACAAATGGAAATTCGGCTAATAAAGATACAGAGCTGGTTTCACCACGAATCGATTCTACAGGCCCCACTCCATATTCGTTATTTTGCATTTGGTTAATATCTCGTCAGGGATCGGCGTTACATCGAATTTCACCACTTCGAATATTGGCCTACGTTCAAATATTTTTCGGGAATGCTACAAAAAAGATATAGCTTCCAGAATTTCACATGTTACATGAATTATATCACGGAATAACCTAAAAATGTTTGTTTTGGTAAGATTTTAAAATCCTTGGCAAGTTAAAGCTGTTTGCTACATAGAAAGCTAATGGGCTTACCTTTATCCACTGAAGAATGCCATTATTCGGTTCTAAATCAGCTTCTTTTGCTGCAGCAAGGTAGCACAACTATTCACCAACAACATCGCGCCAATTTCCACCCTTTTCCACCGTTTTATCGGCAATAATTTTGACTAAACACG
>REGM01000123.1:439650-460474 GCA_004194415.1 Aurelia aurita
GTGTGCACACTGTCCTGCGACAACATTCAAAACTTGGAATGGAATTTGTGGTGAAGAGTTTTTGAAACTTTGTCGTGTTTAGTCAAAATTATTGCCGATAAAACGGTGGAAAAGGGTGGAAATTGGCGCGATGTTGTTGGTGAATAGTTGTGCTACCTTGCTGCAGCAAAAGAAGCTGATTTAGAACCGAATAATGGCATTCTTCAGTGGATAAAGGTAGGCCCATTAGCTTTCTATGTAGCAAACAGCTTTAACTTGCCAAGGACTTTAAAATCTTACCAAAACAAACATTTTTAGGTTATTCCGTGATATAATTCACGTAACATGTGAAATTCTAGAAGCTATATCTTTTTTGTAGCATTCCCGAAAAATATTTGAACGTAGGCCAATATTCGAAGTGGTGAAATTCGATGTAACGCCGATCCCTGATGAGATATTAACCAAATGCAAAATAACGAATATGGAGTGGGGCCTGTAGAATCGATTCGTGGTGAAACCAGCTCTGTATCTTTATTAACCGAATTTCCATTTGTATTTCCGTGAAGGTACTCAAAAAGTTGTCTCAAAAAGCCGATTTTCGTTCATGTGATCGAAATACGGCGATGTCATTGGCTAATAAGCGTGAAATTTGATGATTTTGGGGTTTCCCTGTGCCCTATTGAAAGATTTGATTTGTATGCTGTAGGTAGGTAGGTATATAGGTGTATTCCTTCCGGTTTGATCAGATCCCCTCCATAATGTTTTCATTCTTCAAACATAAACATAAGATCCTTTTGGATGACTACAAAGTCCGTCCTAAGCTATGATTGTGCTATCAGGATTTTTGCAATCTCCGCCCATTTCCCGCCAAGGTCCCTTACAAAACAAGCAAGCAAGCAAGCATATTAATCTCTGATTAAAGACACAAAATCTGTTTATCGCAGCCTGCATGCCACAAATGATCCTTGATGATGTCGTTTTATTGATACTGTGCAAATCTGCCTACAATAATCTTTGAAATTAGACAATTAATCAGTGCCTAGATGAAAGAGATTAAATCAACTGAAATGGATCATTTGTATTAATGACCAAAATGGAAAGTACATGCCAGCCAAATGCACAGATATATCGTGGAAAGTTTCGAAATGCCTTTGGCACGATTCGCGCAAGTTGCTTTTCACGTCTGAATAACTCAAGAACTATCAAGAACACTCAGTTTTAAGATGAGTGAAAGGCTGTTGCATGCTCCTCAGTTATGAGTCGGCAAAACATACGGGTCGATTGAAGAGTTTCTGCTGCCTCAATGCAGGTCGACTTCCAACTTAGAGCCTGTTGTGTGAAATGCATAGGGCGGCAAGAATAACTCCAAAATAGGGTGGCAAGAATTGTCACAAACAGTGCTTATGATGCCTCTGCTCTACCCATAATCAGAAAGCTTGGTTGGCCCACCGTCAATGAACCTATCGAATCAGAAACCTTGAAAATGGTGCACAATTCGGTAAACGGCCTAGCCCCCACTTACCTTACAGACATTTCTGTCAGGCTGTCAGATACATGCAAGAGAGAATTACGTAATACCAAAACAGATTTGGCTGTTCCTCTTCACAAATCGTCTTTCGGCCAAAAATGTTTCACGTATAAGGGTGCAAAATTGTGGAACGATCTTTCTGTTGAAGTCAAATCGTCCAAAACTTATGAGATAAAAAAGTATTGGCAATTGCAACGGCGAATGCTGGATCTCTCTTTCATGCTATAGTTAGCATTACTTTAATTTGTTTTACAGAAAATTTTGTAAATAAGATCATATAATTTTGTATGCTTTTTGTTTCTAGTAATTATTTATTGTACGTACAGTAAGGCCCCGCATTTAAGAAACCACTTAAAAGAAACTTTTAGGCTACTGAAAAATAATTAGTCTCCCTACTTATAAGAAACACTTGAGGCTCACACCAAATATAAAGTTTCTTGTATTTTGGTTGATAAAATAGAAATGGAACAAAATTCTTAAGAGATCTTTAAAAACAACAAAAAACAATCTTTACAGTTCTATACAGTAGTTCTCTCAAAAAGTGTAGTTTTCTATGCCTTGTGGCATTATTTTATCATTTTATCAGAATGGGATTATTTTATTTTCTTGACAATCATTGATGACATACACATAGGGCTAATATATCTATGAATAATCCCATTCTGTTGTAGCCTATTTTTCCAGGACTTTCCAGAAAAGAAATAAGAAACTCAAGAAACTTTTAGCCTAAAAAATGAAAAATTACCACAGACATAAGAAACACTTTAGGCTAAGGTGCGAAAAATTGGTTTCTTAAATGCGGGGCCTTACTGTATATGCACGGCCTGCTGTAAATCAGTCCTTTGACTGACGTGGCCACCATGCCTAAAGAACTTAAAATCAAATCAAATCAAATCAAATGAAGCAAACTGTTAGCAAAAATTTGCCTAAATCCCGGTGTAAATTTCATTGCATAAAAGCTTTTCCTAAAGGTACTGTGTTTCAGCCCCGCCCCGCCCACTTAATCGGACACCGGTATGGACGCAAAGGATCCAATTTGAAGCATCCCCCATGTTTCATATAATTCCAGCATGAAACAATCAAAATAAATAACTTTCTGGCACAGATACAAATTGCTCAACATGTGCGGGGCATCAATACAAATTTGGTCTGAATGACCATTAATGATTCTGTTTTTCAAACGCTCACCATAAAGCATGAAAAAGGCGATGTCAAGTTTTCTTTGGTTTCCTATGCGCAGGGAGGATAATCAGTGGGGGATAATAGACCTTTTCACATAGGTCTTGGACGGCGCGCTACTTTTCTGGAAGATGGCGGATACGCTGCGAGAGGGAATCCCCTTCGCGATGCAAACACTGAACTGCAGTTGGCGAAGTTATGGGCGAAAAATCGCATTTAACTCCTAGATACTGAGCACTTAGAGGACCAGAAAGGCTTGCAACATGAAATAAAGACTTATCTACTACATTACAGTGATAACTTTGGCTTATTTTACAAGGAAACGTTCATTTATTAGAGTTGTTTTAGCGAAGTTGGATTTTATGATTAGTCTACAGGGTGTCCCAAAAAAATTGTTCGACGTTTGATTAATTATCAAAAATAGACCACGATATCGACTGGCTCCACATTAACATAAACATGACCCTAAGATTATGAAAAGATTTTAGAGACCATAATCTTTGAAATCCGTTGCCATATTTCGGAGCTACAAGCTTTGAAAGATCAATTTTGTACGAAAGCTGAAACCAGAAGACTCCATAAGCGGTCGATTTTCAAGCGGTAGAGCAAATGTCATGCTTCTCCCTACTGACAAAGGAAACCACATGGGATTTAGAAAGTAACTTCTTCTCTAACCCTTATCGGAATGCTTGGATGAATGCATGAATGTAAGTATTCCAAAAACAAAGGATTAAAAGCTTATCAAAAAGACACTTTTAAAGTCTTTTGTGACAAAATAACATAATTTGAAATACCTGAACTACCTCTCATGGGAATCAGAATTGAATTTTGAGCATTTATTGCTTGGCTTTTCAAATGTAAATGAAATCAGAGGACCTTCAGCAAACTTATTACATGAGACTTCGAGCCTTACTTTTTGTGAGACCGCGATCACTGTTCTTTCGCAGTTTTTCGACAAGAAGGAGAGTCAATCAAGGCGTAAGTTTAAAAGAGAAAGTTTGAGGATAGAAAGAACTTCTGGTAACCTAATAATCCATGCTTTTCCGTTCTTCCATATTGACACAATGATATTGAACACAAAACGGACCCGGAGCATAATCGAAACAAAACTGTAAACTTGTGAGCAAGATATTTGTATTTGTGGAGAAAAATTAGATTTTATAAAAGGACAATGTAAAGAATTGGCAATTTCTCATAGACATGTAAACGCTTTTGACAGTTATGATTCGATAAATAGATTTAATATTAACAACAAGAAACCTTGTCTTACAAAACTGAATATCAGTTCTCAAAAAAACGTCCATCAGCATCAATGCATCGCCTCGCCCTGGATACCATAGACTGAAATGCACTCCTGATCATGACAGGTGGCAGTGCCCTGCACTCTCTTGTAATTGCAGCTTTCAGTTGCTCAATGGTTCTTGGATGCTGGTACCGAGCAGTATGCCAAATCTTTTGTTTTATATAACCCCAAGCAAAAAAGTCCAGCACTGCCAAATCAGGTGATCTTGGCGGCCATAATACATCTCCTCGTCTACTGATTACTTTGCCAGGAAACTGACCTTGGAGATACCTCATCGCTATATCACTGGCGTGCGCAGGGGCACCATCCTGCTGCCACCAAAGCTGACCCCTGTCAACACCAAGTGCTTGTAAATCTAGCTGAACAACATGATATCGAACAATTCGTAAATACTCTCTGGTATTCAGACTTCCTTGAACGAAATGTGGCCCAATAACGTTTCCAGCACCCGTGAACCCTAGCCAAACCATTACTTTACCAGCCCCTTGAATACGCTCAACGTAATGACCCCGGGGATGTCCACGCCCGTAGTACGAATATTTGACAACATTCTTCGTATTGACTTCTGAATTCAACGAGAACACAGCTTCATCAGATGTCACAAGGTTAGATAAGAAACCCTCATTCTCTTCTGTCATGTTAAGAAACCATCTGCAAAAGTTAAGCCTTAGTGCAGGATCATTTGCAAGGAGAGCATGTGTCTTGATCAAAACGTAGAGGTGAAATCCTAAACAATGCACGATTCTGTTGAATGAGCTTCGACAAATGTTTTGCCCGTTCCTCCGTGTCGAGACAGTGCCATTTCTTTGCAAAGATCTCCTAACCCTTTCTATGTTCTCCGCAGAACGAACTGTTCTTTGTCGCCCACTATTACCACTGTACCGATTCATGCTTGTCCTATGCTGGAGGTATTTTTGATAATTATATCGAATTACCCTTTCAGAAGGGGGAGGGACACCGGGCCATGAATTGATCCAAGATCGCCTAACTTGAGCGAGAATATATCACTATTCTCGCCGGATGTAAATCTCTGAAATTGAAAAGGAGCTACTCCCTTGGGATATTTCTAACCAATCTATA
This sequence comes from Aurelia aurita, assembly GCA_004194415.1. NCBI lineage: Eukaryota > Metazoa > Cnidaria > Scyphozoa > Semaeostomeae > Ulmaridae > Aurelia > Aurelia aurita. The sequence continues at coordinate 444,720 of REGM01000123.1, forward strand.
TTCCCAAAGGGAATTTATAACATATAAAAACAATAAGTGCGACCTAGCCATTCTTCTTCAGCAACTCGCGAGATACAGCAAGAGCTGCCCACCACTCCTCCCGCAGCGACGGTTTCCAGCTCTCTACCTTTCAAATAGCGAACCTCCTTCGCACTCTCCATATCTTAGCCATTTGAAAGGAAGAGAGTGAAAACCGGTGAGAATATATCACTATTCTGCAACGCCTGACAATTAAGTAAAATACAAGCCAACAGCCAGCAACCGTTTCCAATAGCTATCAGGATAAAAGGAAACCTCAGTTTAGGGCTGCCTAATAAAATCATGAGTGAGTATTGATGAACTGAAAGCACAATTGATCCTCAGGATTTGGGATAGCTGACGTATTTCAGACTCATACATTGAATCAAATCACTCCGTATAAACCTGGTACACTTTTAAAGTAAATCCTTGTGTTTTCCGAAGGATTCCTGGAATCCTCTACAAACTACTCCTCCAAGAGAAAAGAGAGAAAATTGGCTTACACTGCTCATCTTGCGAATTGAGAAAGATCTTTCTTTTGAGTACACCTGTTTCAAAACAAAATATTGCATTTTAAGAAAAGTAAAAATAAAATGGAAAGATCTTTCGGAAAGCTCTACGGTTGGCAGATTCCAAACTAGAAAATTCAACTGCTTTCTTTTAAAACTAAAAATGCCATCTTTAAAACAAATTACAATCAATTATCATAATAACCAATGTAAAACAAAGCATACTGCCTGAACAAAGATCTTATGATGCCAGAAATCAGAACTAAATTTCTATACATGTAATCTCAACTTCAGCATTGATGATCAAAGAATCGTAAAACTCCAAAAATTGTACAACTCTCGACTTTTGTACAATGATTTTATAACCATTTATTAGATTCCTATAAACTGATGCCAATCGTTTCAAAATCGGTTGTACCGTTCTCATGAGGTTGGAATGGCTGGCAGATTTGATCAAGGATCTTAGGTCTCTTTTCAAGAATTTTGAGATGGAACCTTCGTATAAAATCGCTTGTAACTTCAGAACAATAAGACCGATTTTGACAAACTAAATCTTCGTATCTAAGTTGACATGTTAGCTACACAAATATTATCAGGTTACAGAAATCCAGTAAATAGTTTGAATTTTATTACTATTATTATTGTTGTTGTTATTATTATTATTAATATTATTATTATTATCATTATTATTATTATTATTATTATTATTATTAATATTATTATTATTATTATTATTATCAATCTATTTACAGTAAGCATAAATGCACAACATAGCTATAAAATAAGAGCTAATTCAAGCCTACTATCGACAAAAATAAAAATAAAAGAAAATAAAATAAACATAAAAAATTAAAATATATTAGAAAACACAATTTAAGATAAATACATTACAAAAATACAATAGGAAATCAGATTTACAGGTTATTTACGATTTTTCTCTATGATGATATTTCTATATCATCGCAGATGATATTTTTACAGAGTGTCCCAAAAAAGCATGTGCGCCGTTTGAATGGTTGTTGCGGAGCAGCCACAAATTTAATTTACATCTTTTTAAGATTTTTCAATAGAAGAGATTTTAACATAGAGTAAGAGACCTTGTTGTGTAAATCTGATAAGTAGTTGCTGATTTATGAAGCAAGAAAGTCAAAACTACACATTGCCTCAAAACCAGAGGATTTAATATTCTCCATCAATGTCAACATCAAAGAAATTAAGTGAAAACGTACCCGGTGCTCTACTTTTCTTAAGTGAAACATGTATTCATAAATTAGATTTTGTGACAACCAAAAAGAAAAAAACATATCTAAAGTTGCTAAAAATTAAGATGTGCACCACAAGTGCTGCAGGGTATGACATGCGTCCATCAGTTATTTACTGCTCTAAAGTCATGAAATCCTTTTAAACCAACAATATATTACCCCCAAATGTGTTTCCTGGTACAGATGTTAACTTGAAGTCCATTTGATGGTAAAATTAAATTTATAAGGTTAGGTACGGAGATAAAATTCTCTGGTTTTGAAACAACCAGTGATTTTGACTTTCTTGCTCCATAAATCAGCAACTACCTTTCAGATTTTGTCAAACTTGGTATCAAACTCTAAGTTGAGGTCTCTCCTAATCACAAATCTGAAAAACGGGAAAATTGGATGTATGGCTGCTTCGCGGTTGCCACTCAAACGGCGCACATGTTTTTTGGGACACCCTGGATATGCTACAGGCTTTCAAACGTCTACAAATTTTTCTGGACTCACTTGGTATAGCACAGGCTGCTATATTAGCAATTACTTACTCTATATTTGGATGTGCATCCAAAGCAATGGAAACCTATTTTTCCACCAAGTCATACCTAAAATTTACTTACAAAAGTTCTTTGAAGTAAGAGCGTTTCATTCAAGATGCAATTCCATTTTACAAGAGAGCTTCGAGGTGAGCTGCAAGATAACAAAATTCTAAGGTATCTCCTAAAAATAGATATCACAGATTCGAGCAAACTTCAATGAACTTAGAAGAATTGGAATCCATGCTTGGATCTGATCGTTCTAGCAGTATTGAGGTAAATTTCCACATTGGGCATTTCATCAAGAAACGTTCCTTAGCTTAATTTTAGTATGTAATTGGAGCGTGACTGCACACCCCAGCACATATTAAGATAGGCACAAAATCCTTACTGGCTAATGAAACAATAGAACAAAACAAAAGAAAGCACAGGGTTGCCAAATTTTCAAGTCGCTTTTAGGCGATTTTACTTACTCGCATGAAAATATAAATGTACGGATGGAAAATAAAGATATTGCAAAAATTCTTTCGCAGACTTGTTTCTAATACTTGGCTGCATACTTAATCAAGGGCGCTACGAATATAAGATATTTCTCTGAGATATCCCCACAGAGTGAGAAATTGATAATTGATATCAAGAAGCTTTAAAAATAATATTTCAAATATCAACTTGTCAAAATCACTAATCTATTTTTTCGCAATGAAAAACAAAATGTACATTTCTTCCGTTCGTTGTTATTCGTAAGTACATTAAACCCAGCATTTCTTTTCTATTTCATGTACCTGCTACGCTGTAAAACCATAGTCAGTTCTTGCGCTAAGAGCAAGGGCTGTGATTTATGAATTTACACGACGTTTTGGCTCATGTTATTACGGGTTCCAACTCTTATGAACTCGCAACAGGAACAGGAATGACAATGAGAGCTGGGTTTGTCGAAGAGGACATCACGAAATCGTTCTTTCTGGCCACGTTGGATGTACAGCTCTTCCCATTCTTGAACTTGGCAGTTTCATATATTTGTTATTGACTGTCGATTCATATTACAGTTCATTGGAATTGCATGTTATTCAACGATGGCATGCAGCTTATCGTTGAAGTTTTCGCGCCATTTTTGTTGACTATGTTGAAGCAATGGGGACGATTTATTGGTGTATCTGGCAGTAGTTTGGGGCGATAAAAAGTGGATTTTTGTTATCAAAACCAGTTGAAATACGTTTATGCACTAGAGCTGCAAGTTTTCGCCTTGTATTACTCTTCTTCCAAGATAGAAATGGTAAGTACCTATTGAATTCACCTCTTGTTTGTATAACGACGGCATCTTGTTCTTGTTAGGCCGCTCAGTGCACTTTTCTGCGTGCTTATCCAACCCCTCGGCATTGATTCTTCGATATCTCCGGATGTATTTAAGTTAGCTTCAAACTGAAAAAAGATTCAGATAATGCACTAGAATTGGCATCTTTTAATGCTAAAGTGGGTGGTTTCTGCGTACCAGAAAGGTTTAAGAAATCCACTTAAGTAAACGAGAACTATGATTGAATTCAAAACGTTGTCATTCCTCCAAATCTTGTGACAATTCGTAGCGCTCTTGATTAAGTATGCAGCCAAGTATTAGAAACAAGTCTGCGAAAGAATTTTTGCAATATCTTTATTTTCCATCCGTACATTTATATTTTCATGCGAGTAGGTAAAATCGCCTAAAAGCGACTGAAAATTTGGCAACCCTGTGCTTTCTTTTGTTTTGTCCTATTGTTTCGTTAGCCAGTAAGGATTTAGTGCCTATCTTGCACATATTATGCATTTTTATATATGATCATATGCAAGAATCACGTGACCGCTAAAAAGATATCAAAGGAGCACACCATCATGTAACTACTCATTCTCCTGACGATAGAGTCGAAACCCGTCGAGAATAAAAAGAATCAAGTACTCCAAGTCGTCTTTTTCATGTGTACATCTTTATATTATGGCTAGAAGGTGTGGAGCAAGAGCGGCTAGCGCCCGCTACACTGACACACAGGACGTCGAGTCATCAGCAAGCAGAGATCCAAAAACCTCACAAACCTATAAACCTGGTTGGGAGGAAGGTTTAAGCAAAAAATTGAGGAAGGTTATGTAAAAATAATGAGAATTTATAATTGTGTTATATCATTATATGGGGATATTGAATCAGCAATAAATCTAGGCTTGTCTTATTGTGATAAAATCTTACTTATTTGGAAAAGACCATATAAAGCTAACATTTCATTTTGAGTCAACGTAAATAACATCTGAATAGCATAGACTCCAAATCTTTAAAAAAACATGGCACGGATGGTTAATGCATCTTTCGTTTTATTTTATGGCTTGAAAGGAACTTCAGGTACGTTTCTACCGGGTGAGTCAGAAAAAACGGGTGTTCGCCAATTTTTATCGGTGCAGTTTAATTTGCAAATTCTTTTCTTTGCAGTTCATTGCATAGAAGAAAAGCTAACTAAGATAGGAAAATTTGATTGGTCGAAATCGGTCTTTCCATTCCAGAATTACGAACGATTTTAATAAAATAGTATTTCGCAAGACTGCTAAAATATGCCTCCAAATAGATTCATATTCATGCACGTGTGACCTTCTAAACCATGACAAACATTTTGTTTCCCTACCAAAACATTGAAACAATGCATGCATTGTTAGATCACAAAAGAAAAAATTAATGTTACTTATGTTGTATCTCTGGGCCCGGTTGTTCAAAAATCCGATTAAGGTAACACAGGATTAGAGCTAAATCTAGGTTTACCCATTCAATCCCCGGTTTGCTAATCGGTGTATTGGTGAGCGTTGTTGAAAGGCATATTACAGCTACGATCAGCTAATCTACGATTAAGCTTTCCTAATCCCCGGTTAATGTTTGTTGATGTTTTGAAAAATGGCGGCAATCCAAAATAGTCAAGCTGCGAAGCAACGAAAAGTGAGGAAAGCGAATTTTGCAGCGTCAGAACTGGCCGTGCTGACAGAGAAAGTTGAGGAAAACATGTTTGTTTTAAAATCGATATTCACAGATAGCGTGAAAAACGCCAGAAAGAACAAAATTTGGGCGGACATAGCAGCGGCAGTGAACACAGTAGGAGTAGCGAACGGTGGTGTTGTTCAAAGGCGTTGTTACAGGATTTTCTTTCTTTATTCGATAAGGTTTCTTTATCTTGATGGTATGCCTGCATCCAACATCTTTTCTCAAAGCTACGGACTTCATTTTATTCAAGTCCAAGTCGCTAAAACAGGCGTTTTCTAACAATTCTGTCCAAGTGCTACTTGTTCGAAACGGGAGGATAAGGAAGGAGGATAAACACGTAAATAACGTACTGCTGCTGGCTGCTACATTTATGGATAACAGTGAAAGATAGGTCGGAGGAGTATTCTGAAATTTGTATGCAAAGTTGAGTTGCGACACATTTAAGCTGCAAGCGAAGATTCTTGCTTCTCGTTAATGGGGAAATTGAAATGTATAGAAAGCTCAACTAAGATAGGCAAATTAAGGGGAAGGACAGGCAATTAATTAGGCATATGCTTTCCCTTGTTGTAGGAAGAGAGAAGTGTCAATAGAGCTAAAAGCGTCCCCCCCCCCTCTGTTAAGCTTCTGATATGACACTGTGTTTTGCTGGAAGAATGCGAGTTTACCTAACATGGTGTAGCAGGTATTTTTGGGCGAAGCCATTACAGTGCATGCCGTAAGGCCCAGTGAAACAAAGTCTATGAGACGACCGTGCCTTTGGATGCATAGCTGAAACTCCAGCAAGTTTTCGTGGAAAACTGTTACAAAAACAGTTCAGCATGGATACATGATGTTTTGATTATTCAAAACGTTGAGAGAATGGTAAAATATTCCAACTCAAGCTTTAATTTCCGACAAATCCATTGTGTTCGCTAATTTTCCCGACTTTTTGGTGAGAATTGAGGGGCAGTTCCCCCCTCCTAAAAACCCCAAATTTCCGCAGTTTTGACTAGGAATCTGAAATGATAAATCTGAAATGGTGAGATTTAAAACATTCCTGTGAAACGATAATTTCGAGGACGTCTTTGCTGAACTGCTGCTAAGTTTTGAAACAATAAATCCGCCATTTTGTTCTGATTTATTACCTGGATTTGAAGTTAATACACCTACCGAGCTGGATTAAATTTAACCCACTGATTTATCCCCGATTAGTCTTAATCGGGCTTTGAGCAACGCAGTCTAATCGGAGGTTAGATTTTAATCGCAGATTAAGCATTTTAATCTATGATTAGCACTAATCGGAGTTTTGAACAACTGGGCCCTGGAGGAGTAGTCATTTAATTGTCATTGTTAGCTAACTGAACGTTCTTTTACTAGCGATACTTTTCACCAAAATGGCTATGTCACAAAATCGCAAGTAAATAAGGAAAGAAATGACTGATTTTAACAAGCTAAATTTCTGTAACTAATTCAATCTTTCTTCTGCAATATAAAACTTCAACACTCCCGATTTGACTTGTTTTTCACCAGAATATGGATTGTTAAACCTCCCACGTTTTTTCTGACTCACCCGGTATAATCCTACATGTAGCACTTCTAATATGTTGATCATTTTCAGAATTACAGCGGTTTTCTTTCTATTGAAAGAACTCGTGAAAAGTTTTGAAAAAATTTAAAATAATCGTAGATCCTCAATAAAAATATGAAAAACGGTACAATCTTCAAGAAAACCATGGTTTATGAAGGTCTATAATATGGTAGTAAGCAGAAATCTGTAGCTTTTCTAGTTTACGATTTAGCTATTTGATGACGTCACATTCTCAAAAACTGGCCCAAGCAAAGAAGACGCTGTAATTTTGAAAATAATCAAGATATCAGAACTGCTGCATATAGGATTATAGCAACGTACTTGAAGTTCCTTTCAAGCCATTAAATCAAACAGAAGATGCATTAACCATCCATGCAATGTTTTTTTAAAGATGCCAAAGATTTGGAGGTTATGCTCATCTGAATATGCGATTCCAGCGGCGTGGCTATGGGAGGATGGGGAGTATTTGCGGCCACACTTTTGTCAAAAGAAGGTTCTCCAAATTCTTGGAAGGTTAAGAATTTTCCGAGATTTGCTGGAACGTGATTGAGAGAGTAGTTATAAGCTAAAGTAAGGGTTGATGTCCTCGAAAATCTTCCTACATAAGAACAAAATTGTAATAGTTTCCATTTTTGCATTGGCAAACATTGGATTGAGAGTCGTTCTAAGCCAAAGTAAAGGGCGTCTCCTCAAAAAATTACCTCGGGGCTTCCCCTCCAGAACCCTTCATTTCAATGCCCCTAGTTACTATACCCAGGCCATGTCGCTGTACGATTCACTGATACTATTTTTTTTTTTAAATCCAAAAATTGTTTTTGGTTAATTTTTTTACTGGGAGTGCGAAGAATGACTTTCTCTTTCTAAATTGTGGGCCGTGGTTTTCAAGCCACGTAACGGTCCTGATATATCATGGAAAGATCAATGAATACCTTTCTTGATTTATGAAAGCCCTTTTCTGAGTTCTTTTTAAAAAAGTTAAATGAGGAATGTTGAAACCTTGAAACCCAGGTGTGGAGGAAGGTCAAAGACTTTTTACATATCTGTCAGCAAGCAACTCCAGCTTAACAACCGTCATCGACACAACAGCAACGACATCATCAGTTTTTGATGAAAAGGAGCAACTAGCCATCAAACTTAGCCGCAAGACTGAAAAGATTGCCTGCTTCGAATCACATCGTGACTTCCTCACCACCTGCATCAAAGACAAGATCATCTCTTGGAACCTCGGGATTTAACTGGAACCATCCATCGGTAACCACGAAGACCAATTCCTGGCATCCTGGTATGAAAAGATTGAAAAGTTCTCACTCAAGCTAATGTCGGAAACAGTCAAGTTCTGCAAGACAACGATAACAAATACTGCAACGGAAGCAAGAACAATAGAAGAGGCTTTAAAACCCGCAACACCTGACGAAGAATACAACGAAATCAAAACCATCGTCAACAAATACAACCAAAAAAAAGAAACATGAGCTAGCGAAAACAAAAAGGGCGAAGCACAGCAATCTCCGATGGAAGATAGCCAGTGGACAACCAAAAAAACAACAGCAACCACAACAACGACCACCATCAAGACAACAAAACGAAAGAAGATTCAAACGCACGGCACCTACTACGACAACACCTAGCAGACAGCAGCAACCAACTACAGATGGAGATGAATCAGCAACCCCAAAGGATCAACCGCACAGGCGACAGGACACACGTGCCCGTACCTATGCCGAGATTCTAAAATCGAACACCACTCGAGCATCACCACCTAGATCAAGAAGGGCCACTTCCTTCCAACCAAATGAGTACCATGACATCTCAAAAAAACTTCGCCAGCCCCCGAACAGACAGCATGGGAGGGGGCATTCAAGATATACTAACAAACAAACAACAAGCTTTTGAGCTGCTACAAAGAAACTTCGAGAGACTTGTAGACTTAAGAATAACACAAATGCACGCATTGTAAATTTAAGTCAAACCCAAGATAAACAGGCAATGCGCTCGAATAATCTCACGAAAGCTCTTAGCAGGAAGAGATGACGTAGTCATTACCAGAGCCGACGAGGGAGGGGCCACCGTTATGTGGGGTATCGAAGAATACCTCATGGAAGCCAATAGCCAATTAGGAAACACGTCGTTTTATAGAAAATTAACATTTGACTCATTTCAAGGCTACATCAGAATACTTAACAACTCGTTAGATGAAATGCGCTCCCAGGATGAAATAGATGCAAAAGCGCTAGAAATTCCAAAGGCTCCTAAAATGTAAAACCAGCTAGATTCTATCTCCTACCAAAGATTCATAAAAAAGATAATCCAGGTCGCCGGTTGTGGCGTAGACAAACTGCCACACAACCAAATTATCAAAATTTGTCGATCATTATATACAACCCCTTGCGAAAAAAGGACGATCACACATTCGTGACAATACAGATCAACTACACAAAATAAAGAATATTGGTAAAATACCCGCAAATGCACTTCTCGTTGCTGCTGTGGACGTAAAATCTCTCCACACGAATATGTTCACTTAAGGGTTTGATTAATTGCAGCCAATCGGTTGCAGATAAGCTATGGTTAAATATTTAAGCAGGGAAATGAAGTTAATATTCGTCTCATTCGTATGAAATGACGTGTAAACTTGATGCAAGTTTGCATATGTTACTTATGGCAGCCCTGGGCAGCCTTATGTGCCTCATGCTTCCCATGATCTGCTAACGCTTTAAAAATGTTATGTAAAAAAAATAGTTTCCAGATCTGAGGGGGGTTGAAAACTCTTTACCCATTCTTTCCCGTGCTTTACACATTTCCCATGCTGAGGATCCATGCTTTCCATGCTTTTCCATCCTGCAAAAGTAGTCCAGAGTAGATCTACCCATGCTTTCCATGCTTTTCCGTGCTAAAAATTGTTTCCAGCCTCCATAGCTGAGTTAGACATCAAAGCATGGGAAAGCATGGAAAGGAAGGAGATTCCATGCAAGGGCGCAAATCATGGAGGTAAGGGGGGTGACACACCCCCCAATCATGCTGGATATTCGGTCCCAAAAGTTTGAAATTCGGTCCCGAGACACCTTCACGACCTCAGTTATTAAAACTGACTTTCGGCCAAGGGGATTTTCCGTTTTCGCGCCGAAATTTTGAACGAATTATCTTCCAATTTCACTTATTGCTTGTTAGAACAATCTGATTGACAGAAGTATAAAGGTTTCATTCATTAGTCGAAGCCACTGTCTCGTCAACAACTGGTGTTCAAAAAGTATTGGTCAAAGATGACTCCAGAACTCTTTCGAATTGAAAAAGATTGGTCCACGACGACAGTTCGATTTGGAATTTGTAAAGAATAAAACAAAACAAAAGGATCTTAGATCCCTAATCAGTGGCGTGGCCACGGGGGAGATGGGGGAATTTTCTCCCCCCACTTTTGTCAAAAGATGGTCTTTGAGAGTCGTTCAAAAACGAGGAGAAATTAGTTGGGTATGGGTACTTCGGGTAGGGTAAGAATTTTACTGAGAAATGCTGCAACGTGATTGGGATAATAATAATAATAATAATAAACTTCTTATTTACAGTTGGTAAGTTAATTACTGATAGTTCGTACTCTTTAGAAGAGTGAGCTAATAAAAACCAACTAATATATACATACTTTATACAGCAAACCATAATATTTATAATTAACAGCAAAAATTTACAATTGCATCCTTTCCCACCCCATGTTTTGATTTTTTTGCAAAAGGAAGGAACCGTTTCGCTGCTCTTTATCACATCAGGTCACGCGCACGAGGAAACGTATAATTTACTCGCCTAATTTGTGTTTTTTGTGTGTCAAATCTTGGCAGTTCACGCAAGATTTGACACACAAAAAACACAAATTAGGCGAGTAAATTATACGTTTCCTCGTGCGCGTGATCAGGTATGCTGTTCCAGAGTACACTACCCCTAAAACATATAGAGTTCATGCCAAAGGCCACGGTGGATGTGCTTGGAAGTAAAACTGTGTTCTTTATTCTGAGATTATATCTGACCTCTCTTCTCTGGAATAACTCCGAAAGAAATAGAGGGTTCACGTGATGTAATGTTTTGTAAATCTCTATCATCAGTCTTTGTAAATTCAGAACATGGACAGTTTTTTCATTATTTCTGACAAGAAGGTCAGCAAAAGGTATATCATATTCGTCAAACAAAACACGTAGTGCTCGTTTGTGGATCTGATTGATTTTATTATTTGATCCTTTTCCACAGAAAATCCAAATTAAGAAGCAGTATTTAAAGTTTGACATAACGAACGAATTGTACAGTAACCGTTTTTGAGGTTGCTGAAGATATCTTGCAACCCTAGAGAAAGCACTAACACTCCTGTTTGCTTTGACACATAAAGACTTTACGTGGGTATCAAATTTCAATTTTGAGTCGATTGTTACACCTAAAAGTCTAACTTGATTACTTGACAGGATTATTTTCTCATCGATTTCCAAGCAAAGTTTGTTGACTTGATTTAAACCCATGAACATTAGCTGGAATTTCGATGGGAGAGTCGTTCTAAGCCAAAGTAAAGGTTGCCATATGTAAACATTTTCCTAGACGATGTGTCACAGAATTGTCAAGGCTTCCATTTTGCCGCAGGCAAGTATTGGATTGTGAGAAGCGTTCTAAGACAAAGTAAAAGGTGTTTGCGCACAAATTTTCCCAGAGGTGGCGATTCATAGAAAACTGTTGAAAGTGAAACACCAGTTGGGAAATGCAGCTTTAAAATAAACTTCAATAAAATGAGCGTGACGATTATCATATTTGGGACCAGACCAGTAGATGTTGTAAAGAGATGACCATGTCATAGAAAACTGTTAGAAAAGTGCCAATTTCCAATTTCGCACCGGTAAACATGGGATCGAGATACGCATTTTAAGCCAAAGAAAATGATGCTTACCCAAACATTATCCTGGGGATGCTAATTTATAAGAAAACTGTCACAAAATGGTCAAAAATCCTATTTTACAACAGGTAAACATGGAATCGGGAGAGGTGTTCTAAGCCAAAGTAGAGGGCGTGTCATCAAAACATTTTGAAGGGACTTCGCCCAAGACCCCCTTGTTATAACACCTTCCAGTTAATTTGCCCTAGCTACGCCGCTGTCGCTAATGAGCACAACACATTTTATATACGTGCAGTCAGTCTGAATAAATTTTTCCGCTGTAGTCGGTCCAGAGCATGGTTACACCGGTTACACCCCCAGAAACAAAATTTGAATGGGCGCCCCTGATTCCATGGAATTTCCATGGAATTTCCTTGGACTCCGTGCTTTCGCCCATGCTTTTTCTACCAGGGATGTTTTTTACCAGGGATGTTTTTACCAGGATATTTTCTACCAGGGATGCCCATGCTTTTTCTACCAGGGAAGAGGATTCCTTTGCCATTAAAAGAAGGAATTTTGGGGTGCAGAGCAGGGAGATCCTGATCGATTGTTGTTTTGAAGACATGTTGTAACTAGGCTTCCAGTACCAAAAAATTTGGGAAGATAGCTGGGAAAGCTAGGATTTCCCCAGTTTTCCCAGCTATTTCCTACGAAAACTTTAGAAGGTGGGAGTTCTATTTCCCAGTCATGCACCTATAATTGTATTGCCCCGACCTCCCCCCCCCCCCACCCTGGGATAGGCGGGGCTAATGCAGGGTCAGTCACGTTTTTCTTGAGTGAAAGTGGGCGATGTCCCCGCCTATCAGGACACTATTCTTCTGTGAATGCAGGGAGGCGATAGCTCTCCTTTGACCCTGCTTAAAGCCCCGGCATGTTATGCGGGGGATAGATGGAATTCCTTAGACTCAATACATGTCGTAGTTTCGCTCTTTAACTGAACTGATAACGCTATAACTACGACTCATTCCCCTACGCTTCCAGAAACGAATTTAGCCTCTTACTGATTCAGCAGGGCCTAAATCACCTGCTATTTTTTTCTCAAAACCACCGAGCCTAAAACGCCACAAAAAGCAGTTTTTCTGAACTGCTGCACCATAAAATGAGCTATCAGTACTTAGATGAATGTTTCTTCTAGCCATGATTGCAAAAACTTTCTTCCTCTAAGCCACTTTCTGTTCGTTTGGAGATGCAAAAGATCTCGTAAATACGCTCGCATCTTCCGAGATTTTTGTTTGCTTCAGCCGTTTCAGAAGATCAGTCGAACCACGGGCTTTAGGAAACTCTGAATTAAAGATTAGATTTTCCGATGATACATCGAGTGTTTCTTCATTTTCATTTCAATCTTGATACATCGAGGGCGCAGCGCGCGGCAGAGTGACATGACCTAGAGCCATTATGCCACTCAAACGTAAAGATTAGATTTTCCGATGATACATCGAGTGTTTCTTCATTTTCATTTCAATCTTGATACATCGAGGGCGCAGCGCGCGGCAGAGTCACACTTGAGTGGCATAATGGTTCTAGGTCACGTCACTCTGCCGCGCGCTTCGCGCTCGATGTATCATGAATGAAATGAAAAAGATAAACTCGATGTATCATTGGAAAATCTAATTTTTAATTCAGCGTTTCCTAGCCTGCGTGCAGCCTCAAGGCTAGCGTTTCCTAAAGCCCGTGGTCGAACGCCGCATTCGACGGTCTTTGTTGGTTTTTGGCGGGAAGTCAAATTCAAAGAAGGCTAGCCAATGAGAGTGCAGTTACTCAAGTCCTGCATTCTGATTGGGACGGTAGAAATCATATGCCAATTGAAATTTTTGACCACTTTTACAGCTCTAGGGAAATAAGGCCCTCACTGCAGCGACAACAACAACTTCAATTCAATGAGATGAGCGTAAGTTGAGGGCCTTATGCAGTGAGGCTAAGAATTCCTAGCATTTGTTGTGTATTTCATCACGTTATTTAAACAGCGACGGCAAAATAATATACGAGAAGCTACTTCCATGGGACTGTTTAGAAGAGCAAGGACAGATTTGTGAAACAGAAGATTTAGCTTTGTGAAAAAAGTAACTTGCGTTTCTGGGCAGTGGCGGAGCCACGGGGGTGTATGGGGGGGGGTAAATACACCCCACTTTTCTGAAAATATTGTAATTTAGATTCGGCCAAAAATGACATAAAAACCATAGGGTAGGGGTATATTCAGTTTTCAATCTCGTTTCCTTAGTAACGTACTGCCAAGATGCGATTTGATCTCTCTAAATCTTTCTAAAAAGGGCGTAACTCTATGTTCAAAAAGGGCGTTTGCCTAAGATCTGAAAGGTGCGGCCCTGAAACATCTTCCGGGGGCATCGCCCCCGGACCCCTGCCATTACTTACCCCTCCCCCCACTTCGCGTCGAATTACCCCGGGTATCCCCGCTCCCCAGGACAACATTTTCAGTGAACATGAGGCGAAAAGCCCCGCATCAGCCCCGCCTATCCTGGGGTGGGGGGGTCGGGGCAATAAAGTGATAGCTACATAAGCTGGGGAAACAGGGAATTGTTACCCAACCCAGTAAGTTAGGAAAGCTAGAAAATGTTACCCAAGGAGCTAGAAAACTGAGAAATAGTTTTCGACAGCAGAAAAGCTAGTAAAAGCTTGGTAAACTGGGAAGCTGTGAAAATGTGGAAAAGCTCAGCAAAGGCCAGAGAACAACATCACCTTTTTAATGAAGATTTTTGCGCAAATTCTGGAACAGCAACACTCTAGCGACATCATCCATTTTAACCGTAACACGCCCTGCAGCGATGAGATATCAGCCAAATAGAACCAGCGAAACTCCACTGGTAAACTTTCGAAAGACTACATGAACTTGTGGACTCTCGAGTGCCAAGTCCATTAAGCATTCGCGTATACTGAATCCACCGATAAACTATAGTTGCTTCAAAATTAAAAAGGTCTATATTTGCCTGGCCTGCCAAAGTTGGAAAGTTTTTATAAAAGTTTTTGTCTGCATGCACAAAACGACTATATTTAAACTATAATATTTACAGCATGAAACTGTCTGTGTTGACTCTACCCTTTTTTATCTCTTTGGTCCTTCTTTTTAGAATTTCTTCGCTTTGAAAAGGATTTTGTAACCTTGCCTTTTTAACAGGGACAGCTTTCCCTGTTCCAGCAAGTTGTATTCAATGGTAAAGACGTTGTCTAAAGTCTTACGCGGCATACACTAGCTAGTGGCATCCATAACCAGGATTTAAGATCTGTTGACAAAATCAAAAAATTGACTGTTGCTCCCCTAGTTGCTTCAACTTGTCCTCCATCTTGAAAAGTATAAAAAACAACAACCTTCATTTCCACCAGCTTTTACCCACTTATTACCCAGCTTTGAGCGTGCTTTGGGGTTTTTCATTCAGGAGAGATCGCGCTCTGATTGGCTAATCTACGGTGACACATTCGATTCGATCTCAAATCGAATCTCAATCGGCCTTCTATCTCTTTCTTTCTTCTTCAAGTGCTGCCAGCGCGAGGATTCAATATTTTGGAGGGAATGGGTTGAAGCTAAACTTGAAGTAAAGGAAAGGCGAAGAATCCTAAGGTAAGACTTGTTTGCTCCTTTTCAAAACTTTGTAACAAAGAGATACAAGCACAATTGCTACCTAGCATTTTACCCCCTACAAATTATGGTTCTCTAAATTTGCTTCAACTTTCTTGAAGGAAGTTGTTGTGAAATCTTCATGCAACTATGTTTTTTTAAATAACTGAAGAAGAAGAATATCCTGATACCATATATATCTACGTAAAAACGTGCTGAACATAAACATGTTACACATGAACCTGCTTCTTTGGCAAGTACTTGGTATAAGACCAAACCAAATGTACCGAACGTACCCTTGACTCCTACATCATATAGTCTGCACTATGACTTTACCTTAAACCAAACCAAATATCCCGAAATCAAACAGCGCCATATCTTCCTCGGTCTTTAGCTGTGTATAGCGTATGCATCCCGTCCTCCCCTCTTCCCT
>REGM01000123.1:461583-472364 GCA_004194415.1 Aurelia aurita
TCCAGCCGTCTTCCCTGAATTTGGTGTATTTAGGTATACAGCTGTATATAAGGGCAACTTAGCTATTTAGCTGTGGATAGCGTAATTCATCACACCCAGCCGGCTTCCCTGAATTTGGTGTATTTAGGTATACAGCTGTATATAAGGGCAACTTAGGTATTTAGCTGCGTATAGCCTAAGCATCACCTCCAGCCGTCTTCCCTGAATTTGGTGTATTTAGGTATACAGCTGTATATAAGGGCAACTTAGGTATTTAGCTGCGTATAGCCTAAGCATCACACCCAGCCGTCTTCCCTGAATTTGGTGTATTTAGGTATACAGCTGTATATAAGGGTAACTTAGGTATTTAGCTGTGTATAGCCTAAGCCTCACATCCAGCCGTCTTCCCTGAATTTGGTGTATTTAGGTATACAGCTGTATATAATGACAACTTAGAAATTTAGCTGTGTATAGTGTATGCATCACATCCTGCCGTCTTCTCTGAATTTGGTGTATTTAGGTATACAGCTGTATATTAGGGCAACTTAGGTATTTAGTGGTGCATATGTGTACCTATCGGTAAATGGTCAAGGTTTCTTATGCACGCTGTTTTCGCATGTGTGTAGTCTACTGGTTTTTTTATTGACGCATGTGAATCTTTAGTAACTTGACACATTGTAATTAGGCTTTTTATACCCGTGTCGTATACAATATTGCTGCATTTGAATTCTGAGTTTGTTGCAGGTGAATGATATGGAAATGGCCTCGCAAAGTTGCGAAGATTCCCAAGTTTTGAGAAGTTGTCTGGTTATCCGTGAAGACTGTCTTGGTCTAATTCGAAAGAACGGTAATTTTACTCCCATGAAAAATTTTATTCCTGGATGTGTAGGCTACGTTCATTCCCCGACTGCCAGCAATGTGATTGGTTTTTCGGTTAAGATCCGGCATTTGGATAGTGATGGAAAAGGAAGGGAGTTACAAAATGAAGCTGATGCTGTTGAGACAATGCGAGTTAATTACTTCAATTTATAAATAAAATGCTAGCTGAATCTGACAACAGTTTTGATGGTACACGAGGGGAAATAACTCTCCCGAAATGCTGAGAGTCTCGCTCATCTTTGACTAATCATGTTTTTGCAAAAATCCCCTTAACCCTTGTAATTTACCTTGTCCGCATTTTAGACTTGATGCTTACGGCAGGGTATGGTCATGGTTATGTGGACAATATGACAACAAGAAAGAATGTGCTTCAGCACTTTTCTTCCAATATGAATTTCATTCCGGCGGTTCTGAGATATTGATCATAAAATCCTTCTTGATGGTTTTCATGAAGTTTAAAATGTAACTTGTCTGTTAAGAAATTCAACAGATTGATTGACTACATGTATTTTCTTGTAAGAAACTGCTTAAGGTCGCTTAAAAACATTCAGTACTGTCAGAAAAGTATATATATTTTAGGCAAGAAATTCTTAGCATAGTTTTACCTCATTTTCAAAGGCTTCAAATCTTCGTTTTGAATGTTCACTAGGGCATAGGAAGTAAACATGAAGATTGTTACTCGTAAGAAACTTGTAAGAAACTCTGAGTACTCAAAATTTGATAATTTTGGTAAAATTTCAGTGCTGGCTCAAATTCTTAGTTCTTATTAAAAAAAGACCTGTAATGCAATGTCGCACTTTAAAAAGCAGATAATGCTTATATCATTTACAAGGTTGTTTATAGATTTTTGGCAATTGAGGCTCAGGATTTTTGCGTTTTTTAAAGGAAACTAAGAATTTTTGTCAGTTCAGGCAAAGAGTGAACTGGGGTTAATTAACTTCCCCTCATGCTTACATAAGCATTCTTCCCTCACCTAATGTTTGGAAGGTCTGACAGACAGCATCTAGACCGGAAAGTCTTCATCAGCCTTTGTGGTCTAGCCTGCGCAGAGCCCTACGAAGTGAACGGGCTTTGCGCGTCGCAACAAAGTAGGTGGTCAANTTCTTAGCATAGTTTTACCTCATTTTCAAAGGCTTCAAATCTTCGTTTTGAATGTTCACTAGGGCATAGGAAGTAAACATGAAGATTGTTACTCGTAAGAAACTTGTAAGAAACTCTGAGTACTCAAAATTTGATAATTTTGGTAAAATTTCAGTGCTGGCTCAAATTCTTAGTTCTTATTAAAAAAAGACCTGTAATGCAATGTCGCACTTTAAAAAGCAGATAATGCTTATATCATTTACAAGGTTGTTTATAGATTTTTGGCAATTGAGGCTCAGGATTTTTGCGTTTTTTAAAGGAAACTAAGAATTTGAGCCAGTACTGAAAGTATCTTAAGATTAGCAGATTTTTAGTACTCAGAGTTTCTCACGAGTTTCTTAAAGGTTCCATAACAATTTTCATATTTACTTCCTGTGCCCTCGTGAATACTTCAAAATGAAGTTTTTTGTAGCCTCTCCAATGTTTAGACATCACTCAAGTACTTTCCGAGAAATATGTTAGGGGAAACAACCAAGAGTTTTGCTCGCGAAATTATTTTGAGCTGTCGCAACCCTGACATGACATCTAATATCAGACAGATTCTAGTACAGTAGTTCTTTTTAGTTTCTAATTGCGTGTAGGATTTATGTCTAATTGTATGTAGTTTAATATTGTTCATGTATTATTGCTAAAATCGTTTATGTGCAACGTTTTGCAATCGTATATTTAGTTTTAACTTTGTTGGATGTTCTTTATGTAATGGCCCTGCGGTAGTCATGATCTTTTGCTTTCCGGGGTATCGTCCTTGTAGTGTTGTAAAGTAGTTCGTAAGTAATGTCTTAGGTAATTCGTCTTTGTAAAATTTTATATTGAATTTATATAAAAAAAAAGTGAAAATAAAGGAAAATATATCCTGAGGATTTCCTATATTAAAATAAATAGTTTTTTATGTTCTGTTTTCTCAGTAATGGAGTTTCTAAACTTTTTGGCGATGTGAAAGTTGAGTTTCTTATATGCAGCTACTATTTCTTATAGAAAAATAGGTGTAATTTGAATATGATACTGTCTGAACATTTAGATATCGTCAGACAGCTGGAAATTATGTATACGCCATACACAGCTAAATATCTAAGTTGCCTTAATATACAGCTCTATACCTAGATACACCAAATTCAGGGAAGACAGCTGGAGGTGATGCTTAGGCTATACGCAGCTAAATACCTAAGTTGCCCTTATATACAGCTGTATACCTAAATACACCAAATTCAGGGAAGACGGCTGGGTGTGATGAATTACGCTATCCACAGCTAAATAGCTAAGTTGCACTAATATACCGCTGTATACCTAAATACACCAATTCAGGGAAGACGGCAGGACGTGATGCATACGCTATACACAGCTAAATACCTAAGAATATATGCCGCTGTTTGATTTCGGGATATTTGGTTTCGTTTAAGGTAGAGTCGTAGTGCAGACTATATGATGTAGGAGTCAAGTGTACGTTCGGGACATTTGGTTTGGTCTTATACCAAGTACTTGCCGCTTCTTTTCATCTAGTTTGTTCCTTCATCTTCAAAAAAGTTTACTTGGCTTGCCTTGAGTGGCTGATTGATGTTAGGCTTCAACGAGAAAAGAAACTTCAGATGCCAATGGATGTTTCTTTTCATGTTCACAGGCGGATTTGAGGCAATGGGATACAGGTGGATGTCATTTAGAAGAAAATTACAGTGAAAAGTTTGAACTCACAAGACTCAAACCTTGTTGTCTATGGTTTTAAGTGCAGAAGATGGATATTGAACATTTATTAAATGTATATATATTGTGAAGGATGTTTGAGAGATTCATTAATTGACGTCATTGCCATGAATAAATGCTGTCATTTTTGTGAAGAATTGTTTCTCTTTTCATCAGTAAAATGCATTTGTATATACCTCTCAAGGATGAAACTCGTTCGAAGAATTATATTCTAAACTATCTCATGTCAAGGTGAAATCAACAACTCATTCAGCAAACGATTTTCTATTGATTCTATTGACTATTGATTTGCGGGAAGTTTCCAGAAAAAATCTAGGCCATAAATTTTACCCAGCTTTCCTAGGAATTTGGCTCTGTTTTCCAGCTCTCCTAGCTTACCCCGCTTTCCTAGGAATTTGGCTCCGTTTTCCAGCTCTCCCAGTTTTCCTAGGATTTCCCGAGCTATTATTGCTGAAGAGTTTACCTAACTTTCCTAAGAATTTTACTCCGAATCCGAGCTTGTTTTTCTGGGAAACCTATGAAACTTACCTAGAAATATCCTAGGAATTCCTAGGAAACATGCAGTTAGTTTGATACAGGTTGGTAGTTGTACTGGCTCTTGTGGTATCTTGTGCAAAGACAGTTGCGGTTTCATGAGGGGCGCATTCTTTGACAGAAAAGTAAGGCAGTGCGAAAGCAACGTTGAGAGGTTTCCTTCGGCCAAGACGAAGGACCATGGCAGAACCTACCATCACTTCCTTGCGTGCATGTGCAGTTTATGTTCCCACTTTTTTGAGTAATATGAAAGCTGGTGGAAACTCTAGCCCATGATGGATATTCCTCTCAAAAATGTGAGTTTATTTTCAAATTGAATATTTTCTGTCGATCCAGGCAGATCCAAACGAACTCAGAACGTAAACAACATTCTAGATCCATAGTTAGCCTAATGTTTGATTAATCTTCAATGCGGTTAAAATTCAGTCAACAGACCCAGCATAAAAGTGGGACTCAAATTTAAGGAAAAGGACTTGTGTAGGCAGTTATGTTGAAAAACTCAACATTTTAATTTAGGTACCAGCAGACATTAAAGAGTGCAATCTTCAAATAGCAATATCACTTGTTGTTATCCATACTGGAATCAAGGAGGTTTCCGCCACATCTATATGGCGGACAGGACCTCCTTGAATTTGGCGTACGCAAAGCCTAAATAGCCTAAAATCTATAAATCCTATAGGGGAACAATAAGCAATGGATTGTTCCATATCCAGATCCATATCCAATGTGATTGTGTGTGGATGCGTGATTGTGTTGTGAAACTAAAAAGTGAATATTAGCAACTATTTGCAGGCTAAATTATGGCCACTTTATTCTCGGACGGTTCAATTCATCTCGATGATACCACGGAAAGCATTACTTCGACTTCTGAAGAGGATACTGCCCTAAATGAAGGTATTCCCGACTCTCATCGCCACCATGACAGTGATGGCCTAATGGGCCTAGACAAAGGCGTGGAGCTGGTGGATACGCACAGAAGTAAATCGAACGAAGTTGAAGGTGAAAAGCAATAGAAGGGTCAAAATAAATCAAAATCTAAACAAAAGCAAAAGAAAAACAAAGCTCTAGTTGAGGCTCCAACTACGAAGAATGCCAAGAAAACCTCAAAGAAGAAGGCTAATGTACCAGAAACTGCAGTTAAACAGTCTCAAACGAAGGACGATGATGGAAGCTCAAGCCAAGTATCTGCAGACTCTGGACAATCCAAAACTACTGCATCCAGGGCTTATGAAGCAGTTGGTATGAGAAAAATAACAAGCTACTTTCCAACAATTTCAAGAGATAAAGTGCTTGCATCATTTAACAAGCATTGTTTTAATGATTGCTTACATGATAGGGCCGACGAGGAGGCAGGACCGATGCTTTCTTGTGATTTTTGTGATGGATGGTTCCATGTCTCATGTTGTGGACTTGATGTACAGGATGCAGAAAACATCTCTGTCTGATTTTGCAGAAACTGCAAAATTAGTAGTAAAGATATAAAGTCAGTAAAAAATGAAATTAAAGAGTTGCGAGAACAAATTTCATCTCTGAGAGAAATATTGGAAAATAGGCCTAACATCAAAGCCACAGTCACTGATGAGCCTACATGTGGAGACAATGATGTAGCTACTATCAGCCTCGTGAAGAAATCTGAACAACACAAAACAACGGATGACAAAGATAGAATGATTGAGCAGCTGCGTAGGCAAAATTTGGATCAACAGGACAGACTTCAATCAATGCAAGACTTTGTGCAGCAACTTCTTGATGAGAAAGAGTCTGAATCTCAAAAATGGAATCCTGTTACAAGACGAAAGCAATCAATCAATAAAAGATCTTCAAATACTAACCACACTCGTGACAATACAAGTAAAACCAAGCCAGATAATGATATCAGAAATGGCCAATCAACACTCATCATAGGAGATTCGCACATAAAAAGATTGGATGACACCAAAATGAATGGAGTTAAAGCCTGTGGCATTGGAGGATTGAAAAGTCATGAAGTGATGAGGAGGCATGCCAATACATTGAAAGCTAAATGAAGGTACACAAGGTACACAGAAAAGCTGAACTTTCATTGTTGCAAGGCAATTCAAACGAAAATTGCATTCAACCGAAAATAGGCACTTTCATCTGCTAGGTACATTGAAAGATAACCTTCCCAAATCAAAAGAAGTTATTCTCCATGTTGGCAGTAATGATGTCAAGGTTAAAAGTCCTCAGTAAATCCTCTCCAACATCGATCATGTCACAACAAAGATTAAAGAAAATAATCCAAATGCAAGTATCACCATTTCTTCTACTTTTCTAAGAAAAGATCACACTACTTTGAATGGGAAGATTGTTGAATCAAACTCTCTTCTCAAAAAGTTTTGCCGCTCGCATGGACATGATTTCCTAGATCATAGTAATATCTCTTTTAGGCATTTATGTAATGATGGACTGCATTTGAACCCAGCTGGAATTGACCTATTTAGACGCAATATAATGAATCATGTCCAGTCTGGGTAATGAACCCCCTACAGAAGATGGTGCTTGTTTAAAACCTAAACATTCCTTACCATCTACAGAGGATAATGGGTATTACCAGGGGTCTCATCTCTTAACCAAATCGGTTTCAAAGAAAAATGCAGAACGGCTGATCAACTTTTTACTCTAAAAACTCTTATAAATAAACATGTTCATAATACGAGAGATGGAAAAATTTATGCATGCTTCGTTGATTTCAGAAAAGCGTTTGACTCTGTTTGGCACAAGGGTCTGTTCCACAAGCTCGAAAATCTAAATATAAGCGGTAATTTTTTAGAAATAATCAAAGACATCTATTCCAAAACTACCTGTTCCGTCAAAGTAAATGATAAAATGACTCAATTCTTTAACTACTCAAAGGGCGTCAGACAAGGCTGCCCCCTTAGCCCTACTCTTTTCAACCTATACATTAATGACCTCGTCAACGAAGTTGAGGCAATCAACCCTTCCCCCCTACACCTTCATAAGGAGACAAATGTAAGTTGCCTTCTCTATGCTGATGATCTTATTTTGCTATCAAGAAGCCAGCAAGGACTCCAAAAAATGCTTGATAGGCTAACCAATTTCTGTGCTACATGGAATCTGTCGGTGAATACAAAGAAAACCAAATGTATTACCTTTCAGAAAAAGAGTAGACTAAACAGAAAAGAAACATTTTATGTGAACAAAAATAAGATAGAAAACGTCACCCAATACAGTTATTTAGGAATGACCATAAATGCTGCTGGTTCATTTCATATCGCCATAGAAACACTAGGTGGAAAAGCTAAGAGAGCCATTTATGCCTTAAACAACAGATATCAAATAAAACGCCTCCCAATTAAGGCTGCACTTAAATTGTTTGACTCTGTCATATCACCTATCCTCCTTTACTGTTGTGAGGTTTGGGGAGCATTTCATTACACAGACTATGACAGTTGGGATAAAAATACCATTGAGAAAGTACATTTATCTTTCTGCAAACATTTACTTGGGGTAAATAGATCAACTACAAATATTCTGGTTCGCAGTGAACTAGGCCGCTTTCCTCTAAAAAACACAATAGACAGTAGATGCATCTCCTTTCTGCGACACATCGAAGAATCTCCACAAAATAGTCTTGTGCACCTGTCCTTACTTGCAAATAATGACCTACCCTCAAATCTTAACTTTAACACACATATTGATAACATTAAAAGTTTTACTAATACACCTAACATTCTTGAAATGAATAAATACAAAATTAAACTTAGCCTACAAACATCATACAAGAAATTATGGAAGTCACAACTCCAATACTCCAAAAAGGGAAAGTTCCTTCGTGATATGGACAAAGAATTTAAATGTGAACCATATCTCCTATTACATGACTTTAATTTCAGGAAACAACGAGTATTTACTGCGAAATTACGCACAAGTGACCACGCTTTGGCAGTCGAATCCGGTCGACGCATTACACCAAAAATTAAATTTGAAGACAGATTGTGCAAATTTTGTAATGGAGACGTTGTTGAAGATGAAATGCATTTTATCTCAGAATGTTATTTGTATAACCAAACTAGAGACGATTTCTTGGAAAAGTGTCACAGCTTATTCCCAAATATTAGACATTTAAATATAAAGGACAAGTTTAGATTTCTTTTCTCCGTCCCAGAACCGGTTGTCATGAAAGAACTTATGTCGTATTTATTCAACCTGTCAATGCTTCGGTCAGAAAAGGATCAGTGTTGCACCCCTACTGTAAATTAGTTACCTTTAGAAATATTTAATTATAGTTCCTATTATGTTCGTTCTGTTTTGTTATTCTTCTTAAACTTTGTTAGTAGGTTTCTACCTTAGAATACATGTATGTTTAAGAAGATTTATAAAAAAAATTGGGTACAAAAAGGGCATGGCAATTGCGTCCCTGAACGTTAATGGTCTTCGTAGTCACCTTGATGAGGTTCAATTATTAATTAAGAACCTAGGGATACATATTCTTGCCCTAAATGAAACTAAGCTTAACTCTGACTTTCCCAAAGAGTTGTCTAGTGTGGCTGGTTACCAGCAGGAACGTTTGGACAGAACATGCCATGGTGGTGGTCTCTCTATCTATATCAGGGACTCTATCAAATATAAACCGCGTACTGATGTCCCTAAGGATGACCTTGAACTCATTTGTATCGAGGTTGAACCACCTAAAAGCAAGTCCTTTCTTGTCATCATTTGGTACAAGTGACCCAGTTGGTTCTTTCAATAAGCTAGAACAAGTCCTCTCTTATTTGGACAGAGAGGGAAAAGAGATAATCCTCCTGGGAGAGACAAATTGTGATCTCTCAAAAAGCAAAGCTGATCAGCCCATAGACAATAACTCTAAACATCTGTGCAATCTTTATGAGCTCTTCAGCTTTAAACAGCTTATTGTGGAGCCAAAAAGGGTTACTTTGAACACTTCCACTATCATTGACCATATTGCCACAACATGTGCCAGAAATATCGTAAATTCAGGGGTGCATGAAGTTTCTTTGAGTGATCATTATTTGGTATACTGCACTCGAAAATTCAATGGAGCAGTAGAAAAAGGCCACAAAACTATCAAAACACGCAAAATGAAAAACTTCAATGAGGATGCATTTCTGGCAGACGTTTCTGGCATATGTTGGGAGCAAATGCTCACTGAAACTGATGATATTAACGTTCTCGTCAAATATTGGTCTACCTTATTTTCCCTGATCATTGACAAACATGCTCCAATAAGTGAAATGCGCGTCTCTGAAAAATATTGTCCCTGGATTGACAAAGACCTTAAGGATTTATTTCGAACCAGAGATAAGCTGAAAAAAGCAGCAGTTAGAAGCAAATCCCCACTCCTCCTAGATTCATACAGGCAGATTCGAAACAAGGTCAACTCCCTTAATCCTTTCCTTGCCACAAGCCCCAGCTCAAAAGCTCTGAAAACACCCAATTCCCTGGCACTTTTTCTATTATAGAAGTATAAATTTTAAAAGTCATTTTTGAGAGGGAAGGAGCCATTTCGTCATTAGGAAACCCCCATATTGTCTGACAGCAAATTCACTGAAAAACTCAAAAATCAAAATTCCAACGTGATATCATGATGAAATAACGAGAAAAATCTTAACAAATAAGAGTTATTGAGAAAACCAAAAATCTTCGGTCAAAGTGAGTTTGTTGAAGTTCACCTCAATAGACCATTTCGACTATTAAAATCGGAGACTGGGGAGAGCGGTTTGTTCTGGTAAATGGCGGATGCAGTTCTGGTAAATGGCTGCCACGGAGCATTTACAAATGATAAATTTCCCTCTACAGAACTGTTAGTTTTGAATTCACAGTTAAAATAGAGAAATTATGACTTAAAACATAACCGAAAAGGTGCCCCATCACCAATAAGCCTCGTAACTAAAGGGAGACCGAATCTCCAACCGAGACCTCAAATCAAATTGCTTTGGCGGGAAAATATTCGTGATTCGTCATCTCCGTTTATCGAAGCGAGATAAAACAAATGTTTTAATAAGTTTCGAGAAGAAAGCTTGGAATTACTTTACTCTCTATGAGTTGTGCAAACTGGAAGGGGTACAATAATTCAGAATTGTGGCGAATGATTGTTTTTTGGCTAAGCATCAGCTGTTTTATTACGAAAGTTTACTTTTCATCAAACAAAGAGGACGTCATGGAGAGTGGAGAGTGGAGGATTTTGGACAAATCTAGCAATCTCATAAACTCATTGCAAGTAAGTTAGAAGAGTTCATTTATGTTAAATAAACCTCCTGTCTTCCAATGCTTTCTGGGAAAAGTCATTGTCGTTGATGGATACTCAAAAGAAAACAACAAAGTGCAACAAGCCAAACAATTCTAGATTTTGATGGCGTTCGTCTTTTAATGTTAAAATGATCTCTCTGCTAATGAAGAAGATGCGATGCGACTTACCTGCTCTAAACAGAAGTTTCTTCTGGGTTTGCAGTAAGCTCCTCGTCAATTCTTATTGCTTTAAAGTCCTCGCTTTATCCTTTAAAGTCAGTCAAAATCTGAAAGCAAAGCTCTTTCCACCAGGCAAGGCACAATTT
>REGM01000123.1:474163-505583 GCA_004194415.1 Aurelia aurita
TCTCGAGATCGCCGAGTTATTTCAAGCAGAACCTAGTCTAAACTGCCGCTTAAATTAGTCATCTTCAGATGGAACAAACAATATCTCTTTCGATTGAATCTTGTAGGTAAAATGAAAAGTGAAACGTACTAAAAAGTTATTTTTCAAACTAATAATATCTTAGATTAGGTTTCGTCCTGAACATGCAAGTAATCATGGCTTTGGTCTACACCCCCTCCCCCCATCACGGCCAAATGCCGTGATGAAAGACGAAACCTAAATGTTGATGGCCCCTAACAGCTTTTAAGAGATGCAAGACTTGTCTGAATTGGTCCGTCATATATATTCTGCCCCGAAAATATAGAGGAGGTTCGCCCTAATTCGACCACCAATGAATTCCGACCCGTGGAACTGCCTGACCTGAAAGTTTGAAAACTGAAGGAGTTTGGGCCTAGTCTTTCCAAAAAGCGCACGAAAGTAGTTTGCTGATGTCACCTCTTTGATATTTCTTCGCTTTCACTGTTTTTTGTTACTCACAAGAGTTACAGTAATGTTTTGAAGTTGGCCTACCTGCAACGAAGGTGTAAGTACAGTTTATTTTTCTTTTGATGTTTCCACACACCATATCTATTTTGAGTCATTTCTCGATATGTCTTTCAGTTAAAATGCAATAGGATTCAGGACTGTTTCCTCCAACTCTGTTGGCTGCATATCCAAAAGAAAGTTCAAGAATCGCACACAAAATGTCAGACCCAGGGCTTATTTTCGAAGAGAACCGCAACTGGCTTCATGGCGCCCCATTTTGTCCACCTGTGTGAAACTCTGTGAGTTCTCTAGGCTATTGACGCATTATGTGGTTAGAGGTGACTGAGGTCAAGAATGAGAGGGTTAAAAGCGGGAGTGAAATTAACTTTATTTAGAAATCTTTTTCAAAGAAATTAGAATTTGTTATGTTACTTCTGGGGAAAGGACTAGGGGTGTACCGGATCAGGGTTTTCAGAATCCGGCCGGAACCGGATTTTCCGGCCAAAATTGGCAAAATCCGGCCTGATGATCCGGCCAGATTTTTACGTATAGTCTGGCAACAGCAGTATAATTTTGTGGCTGATGAAAGCAGTAGGGAACCACAGAATATCATTCAAAGTACCTAAGCAAGAAGCTGGTATGGCAAAAAATCCGTTTGATTCATCCATGTAAGATAGATCTATTGGTTTCGATCTCAGCTGACTATTCGACATGACCTGTGTTAGATGAAATATATTCAGCAATTGGTTTGTTACTTAAGTCAGCTGTCAATTTTTGCTTGCTAAAATATGTCAAAATAAAAATCTTCAAAAAAATTTGACCCGAAGCTAAAGTTATTTTTTGGACTTTGGAAACTTTATTTTTCGAAATATTCTCTGATGTAAGCCAATTTGAAAATTTCTGCAAAATAGAAAATACTGTAAAACCAAAACTACTTTTCACCATACTTTTACGAAAATGCTTTTCGCCTGACATCCTTCAGAGGATACAGCAACATATAACAACCTAACAATCTTTGTTTCGCCCACTTTTCATCAATATAAATGTTTAATGGAACATGCAGTACACTGGGTATTTCCTATGTGGTGCAGAGGAATCATTAAAGATAGATAACTTTCTTCTTTGATAGAAATTGATAATAAGACCAATTTTTTAACTTATAAAATAATTATCTCTTACTAAGATTTAAGTTATTGTTCTCACATTTATCCTATTTTAGTTACTAAGTTGGCTCCGTACGATATGGCAATTCAATTTTTCAAACAATAATATAGAGGAAGAAAATGGCATTTTCCAATAAAATACAGTGCGTTTGAGATTGGATCGTTGAAGAGACAGCGTCGCTTTACCAACCAAAAGTGTTAGGGGGGAGGGGTAGAACCTTTAAAGAAAATGCCTTTATAGGAAAACGCAATTTTTGTCCACTATGTTATCATTTGAAAATTTTGATTCTTCATCCAAATTCATTGCTTTGGGAAAATATATCGTACGGAGCCAACTTAGTAACTAAAAACAAGATAAAAGTGTGAACAATAACTTAAATTAGTAAAAGAGGATTATTATGACCAAATTATAGTGATTCTGCACAGATTCATACATTTCCAGGTCACATTATAGGTCTTTTTTGACGTCAACTTGAAATAAAAAAACCCGGCAAGTCCGGCAAATCTATCTGCGATCCGGCCGGACCCGGATTCTGGCGAAACTATAAAATCCGGCCGGATTATCCGGCTGGCCGGATATCCGGTACATCCCTAGGAAGGACAAATATTTTGGTGAATTAACAATGGGTTTGGAAAGTTTTTAATGTATGAAAAGTATTATTTCTGCAGTGGTCAAAATTGGGCAATAGGGCCTAAGTTTAGGCGTTCCAGACCTCTCCATATTCGCCGGGTTCCAGCATGATAACAAGCAAACGGATGATGCAGATCTCACTGTGAGGTTCGTAGCATGAGTTGAGGAGCCTGTTCAAGGTGAATTTCTCTCCAAAAAAATTTTTACTTAGCGGCAAATCTTCGTTTAATGAAAAGTGGTCGAATTAGGGCGAACCTCCTCTACTAAACTAAAGGCAAAGATTCCAAAATCGTAGCCCCAAAAGTATTCCAGGGTATTCTAGGGCCCTCTGGTGGAATCTCTGTGTAGGCCGTATCACAGGTAAAAGGAAGAGAAATCCTAAGTGGAATACTACGTGAAATCCCCCATGTAATATTACATTATAAGAAATCCCACATCCTTGTAATGTAATGATATGTACGGATTGGACCAACTTTGAAATTTACGCCAAAGATTTACTCCAATTTCTGTTGTTCTGTTTTTGTTTTTGATTAGATAGGGTCTGCAGGGGTAAAATGGGTAATGTTGATTGCAGGAAAATGGTAGATCGTGAACCGTTCAGTTCAGTCAACATTCAATACTTCAAGGAAGGTATTCTCAACAGATGTAGCTGGACGAAAGCTGTATTATGAAGATTTTTCAAAAATTCATTCATATTTTTTGCATGACCCATTTTTTACTCCAGTAGACCCTAGTGAGTCTGTCTGCCACAGATCTGTGGCGTACCGGCTTTTTCAAGACCCAAAAAGTGTCTGACCCTCCCATGTCAATTGTCACCTCACCTACCAATGGTGTAGGAGACTTAGGGTCCCCACACAAATTGATTCTTTCACACAAAACTTCCATTAGCCATTTCAAAATAAATGATAATGATGAAGTATGTTCATGCAAAGGCTGGATGCTTTATTTATTAACTGGTCATGGTGAGGGAACAAATAGCAATGGTAACGGAATAAAAAAAAAGTGTCAATATTTTCCTCCAATGTTAAAAACATGGAAATAAAAAACATGTCTTAAGATTTTACCGACTTTTTATTAAGATCAAGATCTATGACATGAGGCATGCAAAATACCATTTGTTCAGAAAGAAATGTTTTGATATCTTCCTCCATTGATTGTTGTTTTCAGTAACGGAATTACATCGATTTGGTAACAGAATTACTTTCTAAACCACATAAAATCTTATAATTTTTTTAATATTGAGTAATGTTATAATTCAAGTTTTGAAAATGGGACTCAACTGATATTTGCAAACAAGTCACAAACATGCAGGTCCTATGGTATGCAGGTCCTATGGTAGCAGTATATTACCCAAAAAAGCAATTAATTTAACTTGTTTGATTTCTTGTTTCTCGCAAAGAAATGCCCAAAAGTGTATGTTGATTTCGCAAAATATCAGCAAAATAGAAGGTAAAAGACCTAATAAGCTATCATTTATAGCCTTGCCATTTGACTTTTTGAATAACCCCCCTCTAATAAGCCCCCTCTCTTTTAAGGCCCCCTTCTGGAGTCTCTGAATTGGCTTAATAGGGCTTTTACGGTACATATATATAACAGTACATAACTTTTGAAATTTATATTTTTGATAGATTTTAAAAACATTTTTACTCAAAAATGGAAGAAATCTTGGATCAAGACAGTAGAATGAGTGAACCCAACAGCCAAGATGCAGAAATGAGTGGCCAATCGGAAATGCAATCAGTTGGGAATGAAGACTCTATGCTGTCATCAAGTGGAAGGGTAGTATCTAAACGGAGCACAAGAGGAAAGAGGAGGACAGGTGAGCAAGACAAGAAAGCTGGGGAATCTAAAAGAGGGAAAAGGTTTGCGATTTTATTTAATTTGTTCATCTTGGGTTGATTTGCAATGAAAGAGACAATTGTTGATGGCAGGGATAAATATTCTTCCAATTGAAGTCAGAAAAACCCTTAAGTAAAACTTGTTTAATTGGCGAGGAACTTTGGCGTAAGAAATTTAGAGAAAAAAAGAGAAAAAAGAAGGAAATACTGAATGTACAGTACGAAAAGAGGAGTTACACAAATGCAACTGAGAAGGGATCAAATAGTAAGAATAAAAAGGTCACCACAATTAAGATGAGGAGATTCAAGAAAGGAACACTTCCTTTTTAACTGTGTATTATAGCAAAACAGCATAATATGCAAACAGCATAACATATTTTTCTGCAGTTTGCTCATCACCTTTTATTCTTTAAGACTCTTCACAAAGCCAAAGAAGATAACCTAACATACTATGCTTGCATGCCAGTTTAATGCAGACATTTTTACCTTGCCTTGCAGGGACCAATTTTAGATCTCCTGAGTAAAACTTTAAAACTCTTGGAAAAATATTTACTTCTGGTTGATGGAAAATAGAAATAAATTCAATTCAATTATAAGTAGTGCAATAGTTGTAAAGAGCGATAACTGAGAACATGCAGTGAGTCTAGAGAACAAGCCCTCTCAAGTACAGCAAGATTAAGATTGCACAAGGAGTTGCCATAATTAGCCAACTTTACAGGAAATTGTCAGAAAAATAACAGGAGAGTAGAACAAGTTGAAATGTCTTGATTATTATCTTATAGCGATGTAACAACTGCACAGAAACTGCCTTCACATGGATACCCGTTAGAGCACCCCTTTAACAAGGTATGTATGTTCATTTATCTTTGATTTTTAATTTCATTTTTGATACCAGATGGATTTCGTATTTCTATGACATAAATTGATTCTTGAAAGCGTCAAAAAAAGCATTTGATCATCCCTTCAATAAGAATCATACGACATGGCTTTCAATGGGACTTACGTGATAGTGCTCGAGCGCGCAGGCACGCGCCCCTGTATTGCTACGAGAGTGATTAATCGTGCACGCAAATCATTACAATTCTTTTTTGAAGAGCAAAATATACTCATCAACATTCATGTAATGCTTGTGTTCCTGAAAGAGATTAGGTTCCTTTCTGCATTGACTAATTAAACACTCCACAGCTGAACTCCAAGGTATGTTTCTAAAACTATTTCATCACTCCACCTACAGTATATCCTTAAGTGTTCGGAGTTTGCTGTTTTCATGATTCCAAAGCTCAATCATTGAAAGAGGTAAATAGCATGCACAACTCTGTCAAATTTTGAATGCGAAAGGCCTGATGATCGGAAGAATGCGAAAGGCCTGACGATTGGTTTTTATCAAATTTTCTTTCAGGTTTTTTTCTTGTTAGACTTAATTGGTTTTAGTCCGTTTTGGATTTTAGAAGCCTCGGGCAGAGAGGTTGTTTCAGAGAAGCTTAAAAAGGACCAGAAATTTGTGATTTACCTGCAACTATATTACACGATTAAAGCGCAAAGAGTGATTAAAGGCTTCCTATAAATCTTTTTATGCCTGGGAACTGGGAACACAACCTTAGATAATAAAGGAATTCTGAAGCGTGCCTGCATGATAACAAAAGAACACTTTGATGTGCCTACTGGAAACAAAAATGTCCTCTTTTTCACAATGTGTCTGATGTCTGGCTACCAGGATTTATCGCGTTCTGTCTTTTTGTCATAAAAAAAGTTTATTCTAGTTTGTCTAGTGCCTCAAACTGGAAAACAGATCACGCTTCAACGGACATCAAATGATTTGCCACAGTGATACACCACTTTGACAAACGGCCGCGATTATGGGAATTTTCCAAATTTCATCAGACAAAATTTTTGACACCAGTTTTGGATTCTGCATTCAAGATGTAGTCTAGTTGCAATTTTTCATGTTCCTAGTCCTTGTTTTATTGATTATGTGGTGATAGAATGTTTTTATTTTGGAAGGGACTTGACTGCAAAGATCATTAGCAGGTAAATTTTTACACCTGAACTTTTTCATGGTCAAATGCCTTATGAAATTTAGAGCTTTATATCACCGCAAAATCAATATATCAAGGGCTACGAAGATGAAACGTTCTATCTTGCCAGTCTGGTTCCCTGACGTCATTTTCGACTAAGGGGACTGGACTCCAGGGAAGAGGTCTCAAATGAGAAGAGGTCGATGTTGAGCTCTTCCTTCTCCTTCACAATTCAACCCCTTTTCTTAACAAAAAAACGCGTTTGTCTCCTCCGCAACATCGACGACTGCGAACCAGGCTGCTATCTTGTGTGCAGCCTCAACGAAGGAGAAAAAGTACATGTTTTCCTTTTCATCTGCTATTCCTTTTAGGAGAAGTTGAGGCTGCCCACAAGCTAGAAACGTTGCAGCTAGGCCATATTTTGAGTACTGAATCCGAATCTGGAGAAAGAATTTCGTTTGAAGAAATTTGCAAATATTTCCATAATAGCAACCATTGGTCGAAGTGGTGTATTATCAGAATCAAATTACGCATGCGCCAATCTTGCAAATAATTTTTTACTACGTTGCTGTCAGAAAAATCACAGTTCTTGAATGAGAATTCAAGTGATGTTGCATTCTTCTTTCTATCTAGGATGGATATCGCTACATCCTAGCAGACACAGACCCACATGCGGAACGCTCTAATTTTGAGCTTGATTCATGGGCTGGTAAACCGATCCCAGGAGAGATCTACAGAGTTGCACAGCCTCCCAGTGTCNATATTTTGAGTACTGAATCCGAATCTGGAGAAAGAATTTCGTTTGAAGAAATTTGCAAATATTTCCATAATAGCAACCATTGGTCGAAGTGGTGTATTATCAGAATCAAATTACGCATGCGCCAATCTTGCAAATAATTTTTTACTACGTTGCTGTCAGAAAAATCACAGTTCTTGAATGAGAATTCAAGTGATGTTGCATTCTTCTTTCTATCTAGGATGGATATCGCTACATCCTAGCAGACACAGACCCACATGCGGAACGCTCTAATTTTGAGCTTGATTCATGGGCTGGTAAACCGATCCCAGGAGAGATCTACAGAGTTGCACAGCCTCCCAGTGTCTTCCTAGCGCTGCATGATAGAGGTAAGTACCGGGTGACTCATAAAATGTTTTTCAAACAAGAGCAGCAAAACTAAAGTCTGTCTCAAATTAGTTGTCACGTGAAAATTCCCGCGAATAATAACAAAGAGTTTTGCATGAGCAATTTTGCGTTATCTCAAATCTAAAGTGACATCTAATTTGAGACAGACTTTAGTAACTCTATTTTTATCGAATTTGCTTTCATTTGATAGCTAAAAGACTAAGGTACTTGTGTGTGAAATTTTGGTTGCCTTCATGTTGGAGCAACCTAGACTTACTCCACTCGTCCCAATGTTGTCACTGCATTCATTTTTACAGCACGAAATGCGCCACTGCAGAGGATCATAAGAATGTAAAAAAGTGTTGTTGCTTTTGCGATAACTGGGACCACGAATTGAGCCTAGGTACTACCTACTTAATTTTGAATTTTATAAATTTTTATTCTTGAAGAAAAGTTTGTTTAAGCTGGAATAGATGATAATATATGATTCTTGCCCAATTTACTTGCAGCACCACAGCTAAAGATTTCAGAAGATCGATTATCGGTCACAGGGGACAAAGGTTACTCGATGGTACGAGCTACACATGGTAAGAAGCATGCTTAAGTCTTGTATCTTGTACTATTTTCATGGCGCATTTATGAAGCTCTCCATTTAAGTCTGAAGTTTCATTACTGATCCCCATCATATCATTACCAAAAATATTTCTCTAGATACTGCCTGAAATGGATTTTCACAGCATGAGTGTTTCATCAACTTGAGTGGACTATTGTCCAATTCATTATCAAATCCATCCAGAAGTCATACTATATTCGTTAGGCACAAAGAAATTACGTTATTCTCAAAGAAAGGCAGACGCTTTGTTTATCATATTTTGAAACGCAGTTTTCGTTTGCTTGTGGAACCTTTTTCAACAAAACGATTTAGATCAAGCATAGCAAAAACTTCAATGCAACTATAAATCAACGTATGGTAGCAGAGAACTAGAAGAGACCAAACAGAAAGAAAAGATGCAAAAATGTTTGTGAAAATGTCTGTTAAAAAATGAAGTACATTAGAGCTGTGTTGCTTTACTTTTCCTGTAGTCTGTACAATCAATTCAACGACAATTCACATTTCGTGGTCTGATTAACCAGCAAATATTGTGTGAAAGAAGTGCTGTCACATGCTCATTTCCAATCAAACATACACAAAACAAATTTCTGGAAAGTCCTTTGGAATACACAATTCATTCGAATTTGATTGTATTTTGTTGATTATCAGTTGGGATAGACAAGTCAAATTTCGGGGAAGTCCATTTCTTGATAGTCAAAGCTCTTATGAGTTGAAAACTGCTAAAAAAGGGTACTACAAGACCAGTGTCCGCTAGAAGCTCTTCTATTGACGCTTTGCTTGATTAACCAAGTCTTTAGTTTTGCTGATGAGTTGAGTAAACAGACTGCTCAGCAGTTAACCAACATGCAAACTGTCGACAGGAACTTGATGAGGCTGAGCTCATAAATGTAGATTCTTATTTGCAGGTTTTAACTGCACAACGTGGGCCAAAGAAGTGTACCAAGAAACCGGTTATCTTTGAGAAGTGTACCGGTTATTCAAAGAAAAATTGATTGTCCAATTAAAGCGATTCGAACGTTGTGTTTTGCCTAAAAGATACTTTGCATCCTCTTCTTTGACGTTTTAAATTCTAAATAAGATTGTTACTCCCTTGAGACAACTGAGATTGCAGGATCTTGTCAATTTCTTGATTGTTCTGTTCCTTTTTGGATGTCGTAAGTTCAATGAAAATGAAAATCTGTAAATATGATATCAGAGGGTAAACTTTTTAAACTAGAAATACCCTGCGAACAGTCTGTCTTGTGAAATCCTAAATTATCTGTCCATTACTTTCAGTTACATTTCATCTTGAAAACTTGATTNATTTTCACCCCCCCCCCCCCCCGTAAGGGTTTCTTATAAAATATTGCCTGTTTTCTCGAGCATTCGATTTCCCGAACAGATTTCAATTTCCCCCGCGAGTTCGAGATAACCGATATCAACTGTACATTCAAATTTCTATCTTGAATTATGGTACAGCTGCAGGGTTTCATATTTGTAGTCCGTGTAATATTGTCCCCCCCCCCCCATTATCCAATTTTTAATGATATATGACAGCTCTAACAATTGCCTCTTCAGGCTACTTTTTGCGCTGAGCCTCTTGAATTTTTCAATGCGTCTCCCATACGGTGATTCTACGCAGCTTAATATTAGTCAGCCTTCCATAGCATAGGCATCACATCTGTAACAAGGTTTGCATGAATGGTTAATGCATCTTTCGTTTGATTTAATGGCTTGAAAGGAACTCCCGGTACTTTGCTATAATTGTTTATTGGCAGTATTTGATACCTTGATTATTTTCAGAATTACAACGTTTTTCTTTCCATTGAAAGAATTCACGAAAAGCTTTTGAAGAAACTTAAAAAACCTTGGAAATCCTAAATTAATAGAGGAGAAAAGGTACTATCTAGAAAACCATAGTTTATGAAGGTCTACCGGGTGTCCCAAAAAAAAGTATACAGATTTGGTCAACCCTAACGATCAGAATTTAGCATGAATCAATCCGAAATCATTTTTAAAACATTGCTCGGTAGTTAACTTAAACATAGATACCTTGTTTGTTGACATTGGTGCTTTGAGAGTAGAGATATAAATCTTCAAAGGACAAATTTGCCTCCACCTCCAAACCAGAGCTTTGGCGTTTTGGCCTAAGCAATATCCACAATTTGTTTCACTTAAAATGAATAAAGTTTACTTCGGAGCTCCCTTGATGATAAGCGTCACGTAAATTATATTTTGTGAAACGCATTTGTTGTGCAGTTTTTAATTTTTCTCCTCCTTGGTCAAGTTTTTCTAAGTATATTGTTGACTTATTCGCTGTGCTTTAAAAATTTGCTTAGGCCAAAACGCCAAAGCTCTGGTTTGGAGGTGGAGGCAAATTTGTCCTTTGAAGATAATATATCTACTTTCAAAGCACCAATGTCGACAAACAAGGTATCTATGTTCAAGTTAACTATCGAGTAATGTTTTAAAAATNCGCTGTGCTTTAAGAATTTGCTTAGGCCAAAACGCCAAAGCTCTGGTTTGGAGGTGGAGGCAAATTTGTCCTTTGGGGATTAATATATCTACTCTCAAAGCACCAATGTCGACAAACAAGGTATCTATGTTCAAGTTAACTACCGAGTAATGTTTTAAAAATGATTTCGGATTGATTCATGCTAAATTCTGATCGTTAGGGTTGACCAAATCTGTATACTTTTTTTGGGACACCCGGTATAATATGGTGGTAAGCAGAAATCCGTCGCTTTTCTGGTTTACGATTTAGCAATTTGATGACGTCACAACCTCAAAACTGGTTTAAACATAGAACACGTTGTAATTCTGAAAATAATCAAGGTATCAAAGATTGCCAAAACCATATTATAGCAAAGTACCCAAAGTTCCTTTCAAGCCATTGAATCAAACGAAAGATACTTTGACCATTCGTGATATCATGAAATGGATTTTAGTCTGATTGTAAAACTCGTTGGAGGCAGGACTGTAACTAATTCGCGGTACGCTGGTGATGTGGCACTACTAGCAGGAAGTGCAGAAGAACTGCAAGAATTGCTTAACAGAATTCGAGTGGCAAGTAGAGAACAAGGATTGAACTTGAATGCGGATAAGACAAAGGTATTGGTAATAGACAAGAAGAACAACGAGGAAGATTTTGAAATCACTTTAGAAGAGGAGACAGTCAAGGTCGTAAAATAATTTAAGTACTTGGGTGCCCTCATGACCAAAACAACTATGATGACACTAAGGAAATAAGAAGAAGGATAGCCATAGCCAAAAATGCTACAGTTTCTCTGAGTAAGATATGGAAGGATAAATCTATCAGCAGAAAGACAAGATAAGACTGCTAAGATCAATAGTATTTCCAATTGCATCATATGGCTCTGAATGCTGGGCAATGAAAAAGAGTGATAGAGCTAGAATACAGTCATTTGAGCTGTGGGCATACAGGAGATTGTTAAGAATCAGCTGGACGGAAATAAGATCAAACAAAAGTGTGCTTGACGAGATCGGGGAAACTAAAGGACTTGTTAATGAGATAGAACAACAAAAACTTCAATTCATTGGACACATTATGAGACACAGATGCATAGAAAAGGACTTACTGACAGGAATGGTATTTAGAAAAAGATCAAGAGGACGGCAGAAAACCAGAAAGACAAATACAATTAAAGAGAAGCTAGGACTGACTATAACTGAAGCCATTACAACAGCTCAGGACAGAGAAAAGTGGAGGAACATCGTGCATGCCGCCACAGCCGTTCGGGAAGCCGAATGTTTTGAACGATAGTAGTAGTAGTAAAACTCGCTAATGGAGCTTCAAATCTATTGAAAAGGGCATAAAGTGTCTGATTTAACGGCCTTGATATCAAGTCAAATTTTAGTCCGAGATTACAAGGAATGAAGCCCGAAATCTCTGTCAATCTGGTCCAAAATTTATTTGCCCGTATTTTCGGTCGGAATTTTTGCATGATCTTTGAAAAGGTGCAACCTCATTCGACTCACCTGTTACCTTCCATTTCTTCATAGGGAATTGCATTCAAGAACATCTTTCAAGGATCTTATTATCCAGCCGTATCTTTGTATAAGAATGCTACGGTGAGTTTTAGTATGAGAAAATTCTTATACCGGGTGAGCCATAAAAGTATCGGCGTTCTAGACTTACGACGGGAGTCCTTGTATTCGCTCCAATCAACCATTTATATCTCCATGAAATCTCTTCGCTCATACAGGACCCACGCCCAAATAGATTCTAAAGAGGAGCTAAAATCTTATGAAAAATCTGAAGAGAAATTGAACGTCTCCTTTCCTTCGAACGTAGAACGAAAAATCGAACCTCACGTCACTATCAACTGTGATCTAATCAGCCAATCAATAGTAGTGATCTGATTGGCTCCGCACTGATCTGTGCAGAGATGGTCTGAGTAGTCCCTGTTTTGAAGCTGTATTTTCATGGTCTCAATTTGAAGCCAAAACCAATCAATTCAATGCGGACAACTGAGGCTCATGTAGTCAGTCTATCTGCGTTCTTCAAACTCTACCGGGTGGGTCAATAAAAACAATCCCCGTTTGCAATACTACTGCTCCCTGGATATCAAGGTAATAATATGGGCAAATATACTATTTAATGGTGGACATGTTCAAATCGATTTTAAAATTTACCTGACTGAAATCGGCCACTCTGTTGTGAAATTATGAGAGATTTTCTCGAGAAAGCCGCTTTAAGAAACTTTTAAAACAGACCAAAAATCACAACCAAATTTTCCTGATATTTCTACCTTACAGCTTTGACTTCAACACGTTTTAGCATGGGTTATCCTCATGAGAGGATGAAATCATCCGGAATAATGCTGTTATGCTCCCAGGATGACACCTTCATCCTCCCAAAGGGGTATCACATAATAGTATTATTATTATTATTATTATTATTATTATTAATTCTTTATTTAAGGTAGGCTAATTACAGTAGCTCATTTACAGCTAATTAAGGCCTACTAACAAAAACGAATTTGAAAAAATAAATTTACAATAAAAAAATCCATCATTCATCCTCCCAAAAAATTCATCCTCCCAAAGGGGTAACACATAATAGTATTATTATTATTATTATTATTATTATTATTATTATTAGTATTATTATTATTATTATTATTAATTCTTTATTTAAGGTAAGCTAATTACAGTAGCTCATTTACAGCTAATTAAGGCCTACTAACAAAAAAGAATTTGAAAAAATAAATTTGCAATAAAAAAATACTGTTTACATGTTCAGAATAAAACCCCTAAATTTGAATAGAAATTTGACAAAGCCTACAGTTGCATTTCTTCCCTTTCCAAGATTTTATTCGGTCTTTAAAAACTGCCAGGGAGCTACCAGTTTTTATCTCATTTGGTAGCAGCTGCCAAGGTTTATGTCCAATAAAAGGTGTGGCTTCGATGCCAAAATTTGTGGTCCTTACATTTGGTTGTAAAAGATCATTGCCACTTCTTAGGTTATAAGGCACATCATTGGTTACAAACACGTCCTTCATAAATTGTAAAGCTATTGATAAGTCTTGTCTTGGTAATCAATAGAGCAACTACCGGGTGAATCAGGAAAAAGTTTCGACGTTTGAAAGATCCGCAATCTTTAAAATTTCTTCATGTTCAGATATATCAAAGGACAAATATGTTTTAGCAATAACAACAATTATGCTTATGCAAAAGATTTCAAAATGATAGCTTGCAAACCCGTATTTTGAAAACCCATCGGTTTTGGAAGACGTCATAAATCTTGCTCAAAATTCTTAATTTTACGCTTTCTCATTAACTTTCGATTCGCACATGATCCCTTGATTTATTTCTGACCTAACCAACTCTTTCAAAGAATTCGATTAGACAGAAACCCAGATCTGCTTAAAATTGTGTGCTATTCTGTAGTTAAAATTTTGAAAGTTAAAATTTAGTGTTTCAACTGAACGCTGTTGACAGGATTATCAATTATTCTAAATTTAATTACATCTTGATGCAGTACCTCAAAAAGAAACATTCAAAATACAGATTGAATTCTCAAATGTTGGTGATTTTTCAAACACCGATATTTTTTTTGAATCACCTGTTGCATACGCTGCTATAATTGTTCAAACGGGACATTTTTCAAGTGGTGTGATGTTTTTTTTTTTAATTTCAGATATCATTGAACTTCGGACCTGAATTTCAATATCCACCCGAAGATGTTGACTACAAACCAGTAAGTTGACTCAGTCACCTTATTCCGTTTAATAACCTTTGTGGCCCTTTTATGTTTACCTACGATAATCCACGCTCATTAGGCCCGTTCACACTGCTAAGTATTCATATGAAAACGGAGCAAAACCTATCCGTTTTTGCCTTGCGTTCACACTGCTCCGCTGGGAAAATGGACCTTTTCGAATACGCTGATGAAAACGGATAAATTTGAAAACGATGCGTTTTGGATACGCTCCGTTTTCAGTGTGAAGACCAAATATGAAGACATCTGAATATGCTTCGTTGTCCGTTTGTACATGCTGTTAATTACAATGGCCTACAAACTCGCGATTGGTGCTTTTTTATAGCTACCAACAACAGGGATTGTTTTGAAAAGGGAGTTGACAACACAGTTTTGCTGGAGCAGTGTGTATGCCTATCGTATTCATAGTGTATTTTTCTGAAACGGAGCGTTTCAAGATTAAAAATGAATAAAAAGTGAATACGGAGCAGTGTGAACGTAGCCTTGGTTTTACGCAACTTACAAATTCAATGATTTGGTCTTGTTAGTTACCGCCCGCCGGCTTGTAACTGTTTTCTTTAGTTGTATGATTACTTGCAGAATCAGGATAAAGATGACAGACTGCGAAAAACGTTTTTGACAAATCACGTGATGCTAAACATAATCAGTTAAGTGAAGGCCCAAGTCTAAAACTTGTTAGAGATACATAACATTATTGCGTTAAGACAGTCAAAAAAGTTTCGAATCATTCTCGATTCATTATCGAATCATTCTCGATTCCTTGTCAGCCCAAGCTATTTATAATCAATACTGCATGTGGTATTACCAAGCAAGAAGCAAAAACACGTCTAAATCGTGCAATTTAGTTGTTAACAAATAAAAACACTGAGCAGAAAATACCTGTGGGAAACTAAAAAAGACAGTGGAATTGACGACTGTTGAGAATCTTAAGCCA
The DNA here is from genome assembly GCA_004194415.1 of Aurelia aurita. Taxonomy (NCBI): domain Eukaryota; kingdom Metazoa; phylum Cnidaria; class Scyphozoa; order Semaeostomeae; family Ulmaridae; genus Aurelia; species Aurelia aurita. Next base: position 489,208 of record REGM01000123.1, read on the forward strand.
AAACTAACCATATTACTCCTGTGAATTTTGCAAATCTACCCATAGTTTATATTAATAGCAGACATGCTCCTTATTACTCCTACAAAAATTCGCTCTCTTTTAGATGTCAGAAAGAGTCTTCGAATTAGAAGTTGAGCAGTCTTTAGCTGACATTTTATATTTGACTGCTTTTGAAGTTGATAAAATGGATGAAAATACGCAAGAAAAAACGAACAGTGCGAGAAAGAAAACTGACAGATAAGAAAGATGACAATTGTACCGGGTAAGTAAATAAATGTACCGGGTGAATCAATAAAAACGCACGCAATTTTAAAGGCAACCGTTTCCAAAATACCAGGTGTCCCATAAAATACTCCTGTTTAGAAAATCACCAAAACTCGATTATCAAACCTATAATAAAATTTTCTTTTTTATTTGTTTTGTCAATGAACCAAACATATTTAAAGAGGATAAACATCTTATTGTCAATAACTAAAGGTTAAGAAATTACACGTTGAAAAACCTTATTTCAAACTATACTTTTCAATAAAAATAGTAAATCTTGCCAATTAGTCAAATTTGTGACATTTTTAGTTATCCTGGAAGTTTCCAATGGTAGTGTGCATTTCTTTCCGTCATTTTTGACCAAAATAAAAAAGCTTAATATGCGTAAATAATTTGATCTGGTAATTAGCAGTGCTTTTTGTAGTATGCTTAAAAACTAGGTAGCCCTAAGAAGAGCTAAATTTGCTATTTTTAAAACCAATCAAAAGATCAGCTATACCTGAGAAAATATTTTGTCTTTGGTCTACTTGCCAAAGAAATCAATTTAAAGATCGGACATGTAATCAAATGTTGGTGAGTTTTCAAACAGGAGTACTTTTTGGGACACCCGGTATAACAGCAATAACTCATTTTCTACTGCTGGAATAATCATACTGCAAAACCTATACAATCAATTTGAAAAGTCTGTCATTGGCTAACTGAGATTTTACCTTAATTTTGGGAATTTTTTAAATTTGCAATGCATGATTTTGCTCTCAAATCAAAAATTTCCCTAAAATTGGTTTCCCTTGGCTTTTGCTAAAAATTGATGTGGCTTCCTATTTGACTCACTTTCCAGCAGGTATTAGAATGACAAAAGATTCTTTTTTGACAGAGGGTATCACTTGATAATGACAAGGAAACTGATCAAATGTAAANAATTTCGAATCTTACCGATGTGTTGCACTTTTGCAGTATGATTTTCCAAACTGGATACATTTTATATTTACTTGGTAAGATTTATTTTTTATTTTTATGTAAATATTTACATCTTGTCATGAAATAAAGATATTTATTCCCATATGAAAACTGTCAGATTATGCCATGTATTTTCAAGGTGTCCCAAAAAGATGCAACCCAACGTCTGTTCAAATATGATAAGACTTGAACAGATGTATTGCATACCTTCTGAAAGCACAATGTATTTTCTTTGCAATGATAATGCAGTTTGGATACATCAACGGATACAAAAATATCATGGCCACATTTTCAGTTTATTTTGCCCCAAAGATATCATTTTCCACAACATTCTGACCCGGAAATATTAGACTTGCTTTGTGTATGTGCAAGTGCCGAGTGTTCCTCCCCCCTGGGATCTCTGTTTCTAGTTTGGATACATTAAGGGACTTATTTAGCACCTTGTTGACATTTTAATAAGTATTGCATTTCAGATGCAGGATGCTGTTAGAGCAAATTCCATACTTTACTGCCAAAGAAACTTAAAAAACACATTTTGTAAAATTTTCAAGCCTTCAATAACTTGACTTAAGAAATAAATGTACAAATTTACTTCAATGAGATTTTCATTTAGTAGAAATGATAAAAAGGTTTTCACAAATTGATTTCCCTAATCTAATGAATCTAGAACTTTTTTGCATTAAAATGTATATTAAATGATAAAAAGCTCCATTAATGTATCCAAACTGCATATAATTGGAAAGAAGATAGATTGTGCTTTCAGGCGGTATGCGTTAAATTAATTTACCATTAGTATCTTGTGAAAGTTGTTCCTTTAAAGGACAATTCCGGATTTCTTAAAATTAATATTAGAAAACAAACTTACCATCTCCTGAATCAAATGACAACCTTTTTTCCACATTTAGACTTGTGTTTCAGCTGTCAATTCAATAAACATCTTGGTGATTTAGGCCAAACGTCGCCGCCATTAGTCTCCATTTTTTCAATGAGTACACGATAATAGAATTAAAATGTGGTAGAATTGTAGCAACGTAGCTAAAATTTCTTTCAAGCCATTCAATTCAAGGAGATGGGTCATAGAATTTTACACTGAACCTTTTTAAAGTTTTTTAAAGATTTGGAACCTATACGTTGATTATCATGTATCTGTCAACAATGACAAACCGGTAAAACTTTTACTATATTAATAGTCTTTTTTATAAGTAACTTGATAGGTTCAGTGTTGGTACCAAGTTTCTTTCAAAAAATGCCTCAAAGTAATGTTGCAAATCACATATCACTTTTGAACCCGCACTGAAAGACTGGTTGATTCTAAAATGTCAAACTTCAAACACTAGCTCTGGAAATTGTCCTGAAACTAAAGATGTTGCCAGTGTTGAGTTGGAAGGATCAAAGAAGCAACAAATAAATCCATCCTTTTCATAAATTTCTTTTGCACAAGCAAAGAATCCTTTCGAGGCTCGTCCAGAAATTTGAACACAAATATTATTCCTCTGCTTCGGAATTATTTCAATTGGTTGTTCAAATGAGAGTCGGAACGATTCTGAAACAGGTCCAGAGTTTGGTTTTCTCAGTTGTGAAAGTGAGCTCCAAAATGCCGGAATTGGCGTTATTGTAAGTTCTGAAATTCTGTTTGATTTGAGATCACCAAATAATGAAAATCCTGTCAGGAAGGCTTTCTCATTTACAGTGAAGTCAACTGCATCTTTACAATTTTACGGCTATAATTCCAGGGTTGATATTTAGGATTTGAAGGGATACGATCGGCTGAAATTTCTTTCCTTGCTTTTCTGTTTGCTTTGCTACGAACTGAAACTGAAATCCTTCTGCTTGGTTTATTTCTGGGTTTTGTACTATATGCAATCTTATCCATAACATTCTTTTGCAAGTTTTTCGAACCTACACTTAGAACATAAATCAAGTTATTTGTTTCTTCGGGCGTTAATAGTCCAGAAAGAGCACAGTTTTCGCCAAATTCTTTCAAATACATTGTTGGAAAGCGAACCAAGTACATTGCACCACCTAATACTTCCCTTTTCAATTCAGCACAAACTTCTTTCTCCTCCTTCATCAACTGACTTTCGCACCATTTATTAACAGTTTTGAACAAATCAATCTCTTCGATATTTAGGGTATCTAACTTCAAAATCTCTTTGTGTGATGCCAAATTTAAAGCCAAGAATAAATCTTGGCTTTAAATTTGGCATCACTCACAGATTTATTTAAAGCCAAGAATAAATCAAGAATAAAGAAGAAAAAGTCATTTGCCTTCCAGGGAGCTCTCATTTTCAATAGACTTGAAAAGGCAACCCGCGATGAAATATCCATCTTACGATTCAAAAAGAAACTAAAACTTGCGAAGTCTGTATAGATTTCTACAAACAACACATTTGACTCTATCGAATTTTTATCCTTAACTATTTTTATTCTTTAACATTAACATTTAGCCTCGACGATTGTCATTAGGTAGGATTACAGGTCCTTGAGTGATAGCAGATAGTGTATACTTCTGAACAAGTCAACCTGTTTAAATATTAGTGATTATTATTATTATTATTATTATTGTTTCACGTTTTCTGCTGCATTTTCACTGATCATGGTAAAGCACTGTTGAATGACTGCACTTTCATCAAAAACTAAGCATAGCTGAAAAACATTTAAAACATTATGGTTTGAGATAGATTATTCCATAAATTTTACACAAATCTCTGTAAGATATGGAATCAGGTAACATTTTGCCAAATTTAAAATCTGGAATACATTTTCCCAATTTAACAATACTCGATCTGTGTAAACAAATTCGAGGAATTCAGAGATGCAATCAGCATTTCCAAAACTACTAAGATCAAGCTCTTGCTTCTTTTCAGCCATTTCTCCAAAGAACATTGAATTGGAAACATTGTAAAAATTCCCAGTGCACAAGTTTATCCTTACATTTTGGATGCAAGGATGAACTTGTGCATTGGGAATTTGACACCCTCTGAAACGAATGTGAAGTGACTCATGACATTATTTGCACACAAATGGATTATTCTTGCCTTTACTGTTGGTTTTGATTCTTGCCATCCATTTTCGCTGCTACGTTTATGAGCCATCTTCTGCTGAATGCAAAATTCTAGAGTATAAACAAGGCATACCGAATTCCCAATAGCGAAATCTAGCTGCAATTTCTCATGCCTACTTATACAGCAAAACAATAAATTGTGAAACTCAGGCTGGAGTCATGAATCGCCAAATGAACAGCCAAAAGTCGCATTCGATTCTCATAACGCAAACTAATTTTTACAGCAAAGACTGATGTAAACAAAGTTGTTTTCGGTTTTTACAAGCTAAAAGCAACCAATGTGATGACTTTATTATTACATTTCGTTAGAGTAAGCTTTCTCAATCACAACAATAACTTCCAGAATTGAAAATTGTCCAATAAAATGCAAGATTTTGCGATGCGAAATTTTCAAATGAACGTTGCTTGCCGATCATTGCATTTAGGAAACTTCTGGTAGTCACTTTTTTTCATTTAATTTTATTTAAACACGACATCCATTCAGTTGTATAATAAAGTAAATTATGATAAAAAGTTACAATGATAAGTTCTATTTACTAAATTAAAAATATACTGTCTTAAGAATATCGAGAGAATGGCCCTAAGTAACTGATCTTCCATGGATTCGTGCAAAACTAGTCCCCACTTTTTTTAAGGAGGCTTTATTTAGCATAAAGTTAGCATTCATCACATGTCATAACCCCCAGGAGCCCGTACGAAAGAGATTGGCAAACCCGTCGGACATTGTGCTTTGGGTCACCTTCGAGGCATAGTGGCAAAACGAAGGAATTACGCCCAGTTCGGATAAAGTACTGTCTTACGCAAGAGTTAGCAAAATATCTTTGCATAAAATATATAAATGAAAACTTTGATTTATGTTAAATCGAAACATCACAACGTTGAAGTTATTTGCACAAGTTTGCAATGTAATATTTACAAGGAATATGAAGAAGGTGGATAAATGATAACTTTCAGTGCGTTTTATGACATCACCTGACCTACTAATAAAATTCGCTTTTTCAGATGTCAGAATAAGTCTTCGAATTAGAAGTTGAACAGTCCTTAGCCGACATCTTTTATTTAACTGTTTTTGAAGTTCATAAAATGGAGGTAAATATGCACGAAAAAACGAACAGTGCGAGAAAGAAAACTGACCGATAAGAAAGATAATAACCGTAACGGATGAGTAAAGAAATATAAATAATGTAATGAGTCAATAAAAAGCACGCCATTTTAAAGGCTTGCTGTTTCCTTAATATCTCAGCAATGATATTTGAAATATAACCTGCAGAAACGAATGAAAATGATGGATCAAATTTCGTCGGTTTTCCTGCTATACAACAATAACAATTACATGTGTTCAAACGTGTTATCCTCTTGGGAGAACGGAATGCCTCAAAATAGATTGGTGACTCTCATAGGGATGAGTTCGGTTTTCGCAAGAATTCAAGTCATGGCTGGAAAGCAGAAATTTTAAGAAAATTGAATTTTGATTTTAGGCTGTTTTGGAGGTTTTCTTGAAGGGGTGTTCTTGAGATAGTCCTTCGCGACTTTTTCCCTTCTATGTTTCTACCTAGCATCTGAAGGTGGTTTCAGGNTATTTGAAATAAAACCTGCAGAAACGAATGAAAATGATGGATCAAATTTCGTCGGTTTTCCTGCTATACAACAATAACAATTACATGTGTTCAAACGTGTTATCCTCTTGGGAGAACGGAATGCCTCAAAATAGATTGGTGACTCTCATAGGGATGAGTTCGGTTTTCGCAAGAGGACATCACATGCTAAAGGCGTATTCAAGTCATGGCTGGAAAGCAGAAATTTTAAGAAAATTGAATTTTGATTTTAGGCTGTTTTGGAGGTTTTCTTGAAGGGATGTTCTTGAGATAGTCCTTCGCGACTTTTTCCCTTCTATGTTTCTACCTAGCATCTGAAGGTGGTTTCAGGATACTGAGAAATTAAGCTTATCAAAGCAGTGACCTGGTCCTTCCTCTTGATATGACCACACCTTGTGATTCCTTTAGCCTGGAATTACAGAGAGCTGGTGACTCTCCTTGTTCTACATAGCAGGTTCGACAGTGCTCATGACTTCAGAATGGAGAGGCCGATTTAAGGGGGGTGAAATTTAAAATAAAACTGAACATGTCAGCTATTAAATGAAACTTTTACCACTAGTATTGCCGTTTGTTATGGAAAGAGCAGCCTTTCAAATAGAATGCATCTTTTATGACTCAGCCCGTTATTTCTATATTAAAACTGTCAGATTACGCTAGATATATACAGGGTGTATAAAAACAAACAAAAATGCAAACAGACAAACAAGCAAACAAACCAAAAATGTTAAAAAAATTGGCAAGATTTGAATTAGATGTAATTCATACCATCTGAAAGCACCATATCACTTTCCCAGGGGGGAAACTTAGCACATACACATACAGGGGGGTCAGTCTGAGAAATTTTCAGGCAACCCAAAAGTATCAGTTCAGCTTCATTGCAACTCCAAAATATGAGCTCATTTTATAGCTGGCGCCTGTAGACGAACATAAAATGTCCTGACACAATGCAAATTCAGATGAGTATTGCCTTTAAAGAACCCAAAAATATCAGTGTAACTATATTTGATACCAAAAACACCAGGGGGGGGGGTACTCCCCAACTTTCAATACGAGGAGGTCCGTGTCAATATTTCAGGTCTGAAATCTTAAATTAAATCAATATTTGGGGTCTGTGAACAACAACATAAAAATAATTCAATATTTGGGGTCCATGAATCTGAAAAGGGAGAATCCTGAAATTTGGCGCGATTCATTACAGTGACGGATTCAATCATTCGTATGCCCCTTACTTTAGTGTTCATCCGTTAATATATAATGCAATAAATAACCATATTTGGGATCTCAATGACCTAGAATAACAAATCAATATAACAATATTTGGGGTCTCCAAAACATTAGACTCAATATTTAGGGGTCAGTAAAGAAATACTAGCATGGACCCCCCCGTATTGAAAGTTTGGCAGTACCCCCCCCCCCCCATGGGAAAGAAACATCATATGGCCACATTTTCAGTTTCTTTTGACCCAAAAATAATACTTTGGCAATGTTCTGACCCAGAAATATCGGACTTATCTCTTGTATGTGCAACTGCTGAGTGTGCACCCTTTTTCTGTTTGTAGTTTGGATACATAAAGGGACTGATTTATAATTTAATTGACATTTTAGTATACTGCCTTGTTCAGATGCAGGATATTGTAAAGAGTGAAATCANATACTTTGGCAATGTTCTGACCCAGAAATATCGGACTTATCTCTTGTATGTGCAATTGCTGAGTGTGCACCCTTTTTCTGTTTGTAGTTTGGATACATAAAGGGACTGATTTATAATTTAATTGACATTTTAGTATACTGCCTTGTTCAGATGCAGGATATTGTAAAGAGTGAAATCAAGACATTTTTGCCATAAAAAATTACAAAACACAGTTTGTAAAAAACAATTCAGGCCATGAATCACTTGAAATGATGCCCTTAGGAAGTAAATGTACAAATTTAGTCTCATGATCTTCCACAACATAAATCAACATCATCTCCAATGCTGACTTAGAAGGTTTCCCTTATCTAAAGGCTCTAGCATTTTCCTTCATCTGAAATAGGTCATACTTATTAATGATCAATTAAATGATAAATAGTTTCATTAATGTAACCAAACAACACATCATTGGAAAGCAGATAGATTGTGCTTTCAGGTGGTATGCGTTAAATTAATTCAAACAATTTCATTTTGTGAAAATTTTGGTTAAAGGTTGGTTACGTTTTTGCGACACACCCTGCAGTGCCACTGTTTGCAAAGTCATCATTCTCTTGGTTATCAGCATAGCCTCCAAATCTTTAAAAAACATTGCATGGATGGTTAATGCATCTTTCGTTTTATTTTATGGCTTGAAAGGAACTTCAGGTACGTTTCTATAATCCTACATGCAGCACTTCTAATATCTTGATTATTTTCAGAATTACAGCAGTCTTCTTTCTATTGAAAGAACTCTTGAAAAGTTTTGAAAAAAAATTAAAATAATCGTAGATCCTAAATAAAAATACGAATAACGGTACAATCTTCAAGAAAATTATAGTTTATGAAGGTCTATAATATGGCTGAAAGCAGAAATCTGTGGCTTTTCTAGTTTACGATTAAGCAATTTGATGATGTTGCATTCTCAAAACTGGCCCAAGTGAAGAAGACGCTGTAATTCTGAAAATAATCAAGATATCAGAACTGCTGCATCTAGGATTATAAAAACATACCTGAAGTTCCTTTCAAGCCATAAAATCAAACAGAAGATGCATTAACCATCAGTGCAATGTTTTTTTAAAGATGCCAAAGATTTGGAGGCTATGCTTTGGTTATCAGGTATCTGTCAACAACGACAAATCGGAAACTCTTTTACTATATATAATAATTGTTCTCAAAACTTAATAGCATCAGTGTTGGTAACAAGTTTCTTTCAAAACAATGCCTCAAAGTAATGCTGCAAATCACATATCACTTTTGAACCTGCACTGAAAGACTGGTTGATTCTAAAATGTCAAACTTCAAAACTGAGCTCTGGAAATTGTCCTGAAACTAAAGATGTTGCCAGTGTTGAGTTAGAAGGATCAAAGAAGCAACAAATAAATCCATCCTTTTCATAAATTTCTTTTGCACAAGCAAAGAATCCTTTCGATGCTCGGCCAGAAATTCGAACACAAATATTATTCCTCTGCTTCGGAATTATTTCAATTGGTTGTTCAAATGACAGTCGGAACGATTCTGAAACAGATCCAGAGTTTGGTTTTCCAGTTGTGAAAGAGGGCTCCAAAATGCCGGCATTGGTCGTTATTGTAAGTTCTGAAATTCTGTTTGATTTTGGATCACCAAATAATGAAATTCCTGTCAGGAAGGCTTTCTCATTTACAGTAAAGTCAATTGCATCTTTACAATTTCTATGGCTATAATTCCAGGGTTGATATTTAGGATTTGAAGGGACACGATCGGCGGAAAATTTCTTTCCTTGATTTTCTGTTTGGTTTGCTACGAACTGAAACTGAAATCCTTCTGCTTGGTTTATTTCTGGGTTTTGTACTATATGCAATCTTATCCATAACATTCTTTTGCAAGTTTTTCGAACCTACACTTAGAAAATAAATCAAGTTATTTGTTTCTTCGGGCGTTAATAGTCCAGAAAGAGCACAGTTTTCGCCAAATTCTTTCAAAGACATTGTTGGAAAGCGAACCAAGTACACTGCACCACCTAATACTTCCCTTTTCAATTCAGCACAAACTTCTTTCTCCTCCTTCATTAACTGACTTTCGCACCATTTATTAACAGCTTTGAACAAATCAATCTCTTCGATATTGAGGTTATCTAACTTCAAAATCGCTGTGAGTGATACCAAACTTAAAGCCAAGAATAAATCTTGTTTCACGATTTCTGCTGCATTTTCACTGATCATGGTAAAGCACTGTTGAATGACTGCATTTTCATCAAAAACTAAGCATAGCTGAAGAACATTTAAAACATTATGGTTTGAGATAGATTCTTCCATGAATTTTACGCAAATCTCTGTAAGATATGGAATCAGGTAACATTTTGCCAAATTTAAAATCTGGAATACATTTTCCCAATTTAACAATACTTTATCTGTGTAAAGAAATTTGAGGAATTCAGAGATGCAATCAGCATTTCCAAAACTACTAAGATCAAGCTCTTGCTTCTTTTCAGCCATTCCCCCATAAAACATCGGATAGAAAACTGAACTTGTGGATGCAAGAATGAACTTGTGCACTGGGAATTTGACACCCTCTGAAACAAATGTGAAGCCACCCAGGAAATCGTTTCCAAGCAGATGGGATATTCTTGCCTTTACTGTTGGTTTTGATTCTTGCCATCCATTTTCACTGCTACGTTTATGAGCCATCTTTTGTTGGATGTAAAATTCTAGAATGTANATTTCTGCTGCATTTTCACTGATCATGGTAAAGCACTGTTGAATGACTGCATTTTCATCAAAAACTAAGCATAGCTGAAGAACATTTAAAACATTATGGTTTGAGATAGATTCTTCCATAAATTTTACACAAATCTCTGTAAGATATGGAATCAGGTAACATTTTGCCAAATTTAAAATCTGGAATACATTTTCCCAATTTAACAACACTTGATCTGTGTAAACAAATTTGAGGAATTCATAGATGCAATCAGCATTTCCAAAACTACTAAGATCAAGCTCTTGCTTCTTTTCAGCCATTCCCCCATAAAACATCGGATAGAAAACTGAACTTGTGGATGCAAGAATGAACTTGTGCACTGGGAATTTGACACCCTCTGAAACAAATGTGAAGTCAGTCAGGAAATCATTTCCAAGCAGATGGGATATTCTTGCCTTTACTGTTGGCTTTGATTCTTGCCATCCATTTTCACTGCTACGTTTATGAGCCATCTTTTGTTGGATGTAAAATTCTAGAATGTATGAGAAGGCATAATAAATGAAGCATATTGGAGTTGCTAAAGTAATCATGACTATCTCAACACATGCGCGGAATGTTCAAAAAAGAAGTTCTGTCTGTGAGAACAATTGTTTCAAAACAATAGAATCCGCGCAAATTCTCCGCACAGAAATAAAACTTTACAGTCTGGCCTGGCGGAGAAATCGGCCATGCACAGCAAACTCTCCAGTTTGGATATACAACAACCTATAATTTGAATACCACCTGCTAATCTGCACCAGGAATGCTAAAGAGGGGGCCCAGGGAGCGACCGCCCCTCCTGCCCGCTCAAAGATGGCCTAAATATAATTTTTTGCCCTCAAACTTGCAGTTTTGCCCCCCCCCTAAAAAAGTGCCCTGTCCGGCGTCCCTGAATTGCACTCTAGCCAAACTTTCGAAAACGTTTCTTATGGGTACTTACTGAATATAGGCCCTAGCAGTAATTCATTTGTGTTTTAATTGTTTTAAAATTAATTACTGCTAGGGCCTATATTCAGTAAGTACCCATAAGAAACTTTTTCGAAAGTTTGGCTAGCTAGAGTGCAATTCAGAGACGCCGGACGGGGCACATCCCAAAGAGTACCTAGTCTGGTACTAACTCAATCAAAGCCAAAGTGGCCTTAAATTTTTGCAAATGGTTTGCCTGTAATGCCCTTCCTAAACAGCTTCTTCACTACAAAGCAATCTGGATAAAACTAAATCTACTTACTAGCAAATTTGTGGACGTATCTTGAATTTATGGACGTCTCTCCGAAGAAGTGCTCGCCATTGATTGGAAGTGTGGAAGCGAAAAGAAGGCTTTAGAAATTTCCAAGAAATCAGAACGAATCGTAAGAGAGGCTAAAAGAACAGCGCCTCGTATTCGATAATGTTCGATCACAACAAACATACAAACAAAACAACAATCCAAATTTGTGCAGCAATTGCGACAGACCGAAACAGACTGGTAATGAATGGTAAAGATCTAGCTTGGTGCTGATATAATCCAAAAGGCTTGTGAAGTTATTAAAATCTCTGTTCAAGCATTGAAACTGCAAAATACCACAGAATCTTCTTCTACGTTTTTGAAAATTGAAAAAACTAACAAAGTTTCAAAAACTTCCCAGAAGAAACAAATTATGCACCTTAATTTGTAACCAGGCGTGGCGGTACGGGGGGCATGAGGGCTATGGTTCCTTTGAGTTGCCCCCTAGTCAGCAGTACACACAAGTTGCTTTTCCCAAAATAAGTCGGCACTTATAGAATTTCAAGGCAAAAAAGTTGCTTTTGTAGCTAAATGCGCTTATGAAATTCACATTTTCATCACATTTTCATTTTCACTTTATTGAAGCTTCTTATAAGTTTTATAAGAAACTCTATAGGAAATTGAACTCTCTGATCATCAAAAAATTAAGAAACTCCAGTACTGGAAAAACATTACTGAAGCAACCACTTTAATTCGTCTGAGGCTTTTTTATTTTGCGCGAGGTATACTTCCGCTTGTTTCCTACACTTTATTGCTCAGTACTTCTTCAGTTGTGTATAAAGAAATGCCGCGGTTTCAAAAAACTGGCTATTAATAGATTCACTAAGGTACAGGATATCCCCAATCCATAAATATAACGTGAATTTGAGGAACCTTCTAAGAAACTGTTAAAAATTTCCAGTATGCAGAATCTGATAGGTTAAGAAAGTTTCACAAGTGGGTCAATTTCTTAGTTTCTTACAAAAAATACTTGGAGCAAAAGATACAGGTGGTTATACTCATTACATAAGTCTCAATATCGCTCATTGAATTGGATGGTTATCGCTCAAACTTAAATGAGTGAAAATAAAAAGTCAGATTTAAAATATTGAACGAATACAAGGAATCACGTCGTAAGTCTAACAGGTGGTATGGAGATGCTTTGAGCAAAACCAANGAATTTTACGCAAATCTCTGTAAGATATGGAATCAGGTAACATTTTGCCAAATTTAAAATCTGGAATACATTTTCCCAATTTAACAATACTTTATCTGTGTAAAGAAATTTGAGGAATTCAGAGATGCAATCAGCATTTCCAAAACTACTAAGATCAAGCTCTTGCTTCTTTTCAGCCATTCCCCCATAAAACATCGGATAGAAAACTGAACTTGTGGATGCAAGAATGAACTTGTGCACTGGGAATTTGACACCCTCTGAAACAAATGTGAAGTCACTCAGGAAATCGTTTCCAAGCAGATGGGATATTCTTGCCTTTACTGTTGGTTTTGATTCTTGCCATCCATTTTCACTGCTACGTTTATGAGCCATCTTTTGTTGGATGTAAAATTCTAGAATGTACGAGAAGACGTAATAAATGAAGCATATTGGAGTTGCTAAAGTAATCATGACTATCTCAACACATGCGCGGAATGTTCACAAAAGAAGTTCTGGCTGTGAGAACAATAATTGTTTCAAAACAATAGAATCTGCGCAAATTTCTCGCAAAGAAATAAAACTTTACAGTCTGGCGCGGTGGAGAAACTGGCCACGCATAGCAAACTCTCCAGTTTGGATATAGAACAACCTATGATTTAAATGCCACCCGCTAAACTGCACCAGGAACGCCGGAGAGAGGGTGCGCGGAGGGCGACCGCCCCTCCTGCCTGCTCGAAAATGGCCTAAATATGTTATTTTCCTGTTGCTGTTCCTTCAAATTTGCAGTTTTGCCCCCTACAAATGTACCCCGTCCGGCGTCCCTGAACTGCACTCTAGGCAAACTTTCGAAAGAGTTTCTTATGAGTACTTATTGAATATAATATAGCAGTAATTCATTTTTGTTAAAAAGACTTCCAAAAAGCAAAGTGCCTCTGCCTCTCGAACTCAAAGCCGAAGTGGCCTTAAATTTTTGCAAATGGTTTGCCTGTAATGCCCTTCCTAGACAGCTTCTTCACTACAAAGCAATCTGGATTAAACTAAATCTACTTACTCGCAAATTTGTGGACGTATCTTGAATTTATGGACGTATCCGAAGAAGTGCTCGCCATTGGAGGCGAAATGCGAAAAGAAGGCTTTAGAAATTTCCAAGAAATCAGAACGAATCGTAAGAGAGGCTAAAAGAACAGCGCCTCCTATTCGATAAAACAGTAGGGAAAATTGTACTTGCCATGCGCGAAGAGCGCACAGGGGATCAATGATCATAAGATTGATTTGCATGTATCGAGTTATTTTCTTCTTTAATCTCTTTAGAGACAACAAATTGGCAGTAGCTTTGATAAATTTTCCTTTTTTTTTCTCAAAACAATCCTGTTGGGCATGAAAAACAACGGCGTGGAATTGCACTTGCCCTCTCACAACAGCACCACAACGCGCCAAACTTCCAAAAGAACGCGCGTCGAACGTATCAGAATTTCAGCCAATCAGAGCAATTTTCCCTACTGATTCGATAATGTTCGATCACAACAAAACAACAATCCAAATTTGTGCANTTTAATCTCTTTGAAGACAACAAATTGGCAGTAGCTTTGATAAATTTTCCTTTTTTTTTCTCAAAACAATCCTGTTGGGCATGAAAAACAACGGCGTGGAATTGCACTTGCCCTCTCACAACAGCACCACAACGCGCCAAACTTCCAAAAGAACGCGCGTCGAACGTATCAGAATTTCAGCCAATCAGAGCAATTTTCCCTACTGATTCGATAATGTTCGATCACAACAAAACAACAATCCAAATTTGTGCAGCAATAGCGACAGACCGAAACAGATTGGTAATGGTAAAGATCTAGCTTGGTGCTGATATAATCCAAAAGGCTTGTGAAGTTATTAAAATCTCTGCAAAATATTTGCAAAGTTTTCAGTTCAAGCATTGAAACTGCAAAATACCACAGAATCTTTGAAAATACCACATTTTTTAAAATTGAGAAAACTAGACTAACAAAGTTTCAAAAACTTCTCAGAAACAAATTATGCACCTTGATTTGTAACCAGGCGTGGCGGTACGGGGGGCATGGGGGCTATAGTTACTTTCTGAGTTGCCCCCCAGTCGGCAGCACACACAAGTTGCTTTTCCTAAAATATGTCGGCACTTTTAGAATTTCAAGGCAAAAAAGTTGCTTTTTGTAGCTAAATGCGCTTATGAAATTCACATTTTCATCACATTTTCACTTTATTGAAGCTTTTTATAAGTTTTATAAGAAACTATAGGAAATTGAACTCTCCCATCATAAAAAAATCAAGAAACTGGGAAACTCGAGTACTGGAAAAACATTACTGAAGCAACCACTTTAATTCGTCTGAAGCTTTTTTATTTTGCGCGAGGTATACTTCCGCTTGTTTCTTACACTTTATTGCTCAGTACTTCTTCAGTTGTGTATAAAGACAGCCGCGGTTTCAAAAAACTGTCTATTAAAAGATTCACTAAGGTACAGGAGATCCCCAATCCATAAATATAACGTTAATTTGAGGAACCTTCTAAGACACTGTTAAGAAACTTCCAGAATTCAGAATCTGATAGTTTAAGAAAGTTTCACAAGTGGGTCAATTTCTTAGTTTCTTACAAAAAATACTTGGAGCAAAAGATACAGGTGGTTATCATCATCATCATATTGCTATATCGCACTACATTATAAATGTATGGCAGCAAAAACATAACATAACAGAACAGAAGAATATATGAATAAATGTAACAAACGTTAATTCAAAGGTATGTGTACATCCAGGCATATATAAATCAGGTTGGTGTTATTTGGTTAGTGTTTCCCTAATATCGTTAGCTTGGACGAGATACAATGCTAGGGCGGCTATTGTGCCGTTATCGTTAGAGCTCATGATCTCCTGGAATTGTAAGTTAGTTGTAGAGGGGGTGTTTGGGTTTTACGGTTACGCGGTTTCACCCATTTTTTTGTTCGGTTTTCCGGTTTTCGCCGTAAAATAGCACGGTTTTTCGGTTTTGAACATTTTCTCGGTGAACGGTTTTTTGCTTTATTTGGGTCGGTTTTGCGGTTTTTGATATAAAATTGAACGGTTTGTCGGTCTTGAATCGTGTCTTTTGGCATTATCGCGGTCGTGTAGTAAATACATAGTTATATTTTTCTGTCTCTTGTGCGATATCCCGAAGCAATTGTGTACTTCCAGACTGCTAGCCAGCAACAACAAGAACAACAATTGTTTTGGAGGGAAAATGTCTGAACATCGTGAAGTGATCTATGGCGGACCCTGAAGTCGTTATCGATTGTGTTATTGAGTGAAATTACAAAAGAACCGTTGACTTTAAGGACATTATGCATGACTTTGAAAACACGAAAGCCATAAAGTATTGTTTTGAGTGTTGCAAACCATCGCATTGATATTTTTAATTTACAAACCCAAAAAGGTGACCTTGATTCATTAAAAACATTCTTTGCATAACCTTGATAGTTCAGCTACGCAGTATCCTAATCCTGCAATGCAAAATGATGGAGGGAACCTCTGCATAGGAGAGTAACCTTGATAGGGAATTTTTAATCAATTTTTTTAAACTATAATTCAAAAAAGGGCGTTTCCCTCATTTACCGGGAGCTTGAAGGGCGTGGTCACGGAAGATTTTCTTGGGGGCTGCGCCCCCAAACCCCCCCTTCATGCCCGTTCCCGTAAGCCCGAGCTGGCTCTCGACGGCC
>REGM01000123.1:505886-526103 GCA_004194415.1 Aurelia aurita
AGAGAGAGCAAGTATAGTCAGAACAAGATCAGGAAGGGAGGTAAAGAAACCAAGCAGACTTATTGAGACTATGAACTGAAAAGAAAAAGAAAGAACTTTAGAGAATTGAAAGAACTGTGTTGATCAAAAGGAACTTTGATAGACTGATGGACTGTTTATATTAAAAATAAGAAAATGTTATTTGTGTTAAACCTGAAGAACTTTAATGGACTGATGGACTGTTTGTTTTAAAATAATGAGGATGTAATAGTATTACATGAAGTACCAGTTGTGTAATGTTACATGAAGTAGTATACACGTGCAGATTGTAGAAGTTGGTTGACGTTGACAGAACAAGAATGGCCTTCGTTTCTGTCTCCTGTCTCTACCAAATAGATCTTATTACACAGGATATCCCCAATCCATAAATATAACGTGAATTTGAGGAACCTTCTAAGAAACTGTTAAAAATTTCCAGTATGCAGAATCTGATAGGTTAAGAAAGTTTCACAAGTGGGTCAATTTCTTAGTTTCTTACAAAAAATACTTGGAGCAAAAGATACAGGTGGTTATACTCATTACATAAGTCTCAATATCGCTCATTGAATTGGATGGTTATCGCTCAAACTTAAATGAGTGAAAATAAAAAGTCAGATTTAAAATATTGAACGAATACAAGGAATCACGTCGTAAGTCTAACAGGTGGTATGGAGATGCTTTGAGCAAAACCAAGAAATCAGACTGAAGTTTGGTAAACTTGTAAGTATTCTTTGCCATTACAAAATACAAATAATTTTATAAGAAACTCTTTATAAGAACTCTTAGATCAATAAAATTTAAAAAACAAAGTAAGTACATGGCACTTCAAGTCCATTTCCTCTCTTTTTTCCTATCCCCCAATGAGCAGAAAGAGCGGGTAAATTCTTTTAAGGGCATGCTTCTATATGCGAGTCGATTTGGAAAAATGGAAACGTCCTTTTTCAATATTTTCGCTTGTAAGAGCATTCTCTTATATCCGCATCTACACGTTTTTTTTTCTTATAAGAAACTTGGATCAGCCAAATTTCTGCTTTTGAGTAACAAAATTTTTTTCTAATTTGTTTCTTAATTTTAGGGTCCATGAGTTGTGATGTACTTCCTATCACTGGTACAGGGAAGTTTGTTGAAATAAAAGCCAACATTTTGCAAGAAAAGAGTTCCATGGGGCTTAAAAACATTAAATTGCAGTGAATATTACTCGAGAAAAAGGGTTCGATTACATGGCCCGGCAGACGCTAATCTGCCCATCGACTGGAACGGAGAGTGATTCAGAAACGCAATAACGCTTAAGTTGCTTAAGTGACCAGCCGATGCCAGGGCCTTTTCGTCTCCGTCCCAATATGACAAAAGGTCCTGGGGATGAGGTTGGTTTCTCATATAAAAAGCCTTTATACAGTACTAAAAATCGAGTAAAAATCTAACAGTGTCTAACAGACAACGGGTACTTATCCTTTATTCCTCGTTTAAATATTCGATACAAATCCCTATTCCTTGAATTTTCTTCATCTTTTGATCTGTGAAAGCCAATTTTGTCTTTGAAGCCTCGATGAACCAAAAATGAATTTTCGAGAACATGAAAATCAAAACCAGCCACGTGTGTTTCACAAACTTGACTGATTCTGTTGAAACCATACTAAAATGGAAAAAAATTTATCACGAGGATCACTAGAAATAACATTATTGAAAACGATTAATTCTGTGTTCAGCAAAGGTTTGTCTAATTTTTAAAATGAAAAAATTAAAATAAATCAACGTTTTTGATGGNTTAAATATTCGATACAAATCCCTATTCCTTGAATTTTCTTCATCTTTTGATCTGTGAAAGCCAATTTTGTCTTTGAAGCCTCGATGAACCAAAAATGAATTTTCGAGAACATGAAAATCAAAACCAGCCACGTGTGTTTCACAAACTTGACTGATTCTGTTGAAACCATACTAAAATGGAAAAAAATTTATCACGAGGATCACTAGAAATAACATTATTGAAAACGATTAATTCTGTGTTCAGCAAAGGTTTGTCTAATTTTTAAAATGACAAAATTAAAATAAATCAACGTTTTTGATGGATGCTTAAAGAAAATCAACGGAGATAAAGCCCCGCGTGGAAGGGGTCTGGGTATTCTATTATTAGCCTATTGTATTTGATGATTTCGACACGTGCGTGAATATTGTTTAGCCAGAGGAACAATAGCGTGCGTAGGAATTTTCTTTGTCCTATTTATAGATGACTTCCACTTGGCTCCGTTGATTCACTTTAAGGTTACGGATCCCCACTTTGGCAGTAAAAAATCAATTCTGGTTTTTAGGATGATGGGATTCTGAATTTTTTATGTGCAATTCGATGCTCTTGTTATATAGTTCTGATATCTTTTTCATTTAAAATTCCTACTTTTATCTTATCTAAAACATGCAAAATGACATTGTGGTTCCTGAATTTTGTTCGACCTTTCCAACTAGTAACATGAGTTGTATTTACTTAAATGGTTGCTTAATCCTCTTATAAGTAGCCTCAACAATACCAAACAATGTTCTTGTATGCGCGTTGCACAATATTTCATTAAAAACAAACAAATACAGTATAAATAATTGTACCATGAACAGAGTTTTGTTTTGTACGACAATTCGGGCTTGAACCCATTATCAAGTCAAATAATATTTTTATCAACAATACCAAACCGACATCGACTAAAAATGCCCTTTTCTGGGGAACAGGTTTTCATGGAGCAGAAGCTACAAAATAAGTTACTTGTACCTAACGGGCCAATAGAATGGGCTGCAATCTAACACGTGACATACGCGGTAACAATCAAAGCAACTGCAGTGAGTTTTGCAGAAAATCTCGGAAAGAAAACGCGCGCCCAGTTAGATCGGAACTTTTTAATAAAAAAAACAGATTTTTCAAACAATAGTACATTAAATGTTGTATAGTTTTGCCGCGTTAGCAAGATTACGCAAGCTACAGCTAGAGAAAACACACAGGCGGTTCAAAAGGGGATCCGTAATAAAATCACTATGTATAAAAACGGAAAGAAAAACATCCGTTTTTATGAAAGTGTTCACAAACATCCGCACAAAAACAGCACAAAAACGGAGGTTTTCGAAAACGCTGTCGAAAGTGGATACCCACAAAAACGGAGGTTTTTGAAAACGCTGCAACCTTCAACAACAACGTTCATAAAAATGGAGTAATGTGAGCGCACAAAAATGGATATTTTTCGCCCATTTTTCGCTCCGTTTTTGTAATCAGGTGGATCAATGTGAACGGAGAAAAAACGAATGTTTTTCCCTCCGTTATTTGTACGAAAATGGAGCAATGTGAAACGGGTAGCTTGGATGCATCAAAAACGGATAATAGCACAACAGTGTGAACGGGGCCTAAACATGACTAAAATTTTGAAATACCATGTCTGACGTTATTCAATGTTATTCAATGATGAAATGGTCAAACGAACTAAACTTTTGGTTAAACAATTCCAACGCCCTAGAGCAGCACAGGCGTCGAACCTTCGCAAAACTTTAAAATTACCCGTTTGAAATGTTATTGCCTTATTCTTTCAAATAAATTGCTCGAAGGGAACTATAGATAATTTGCCATAATCCCAGAGAGAAAATTTTTTATATCACCATTATTTTCAGAATTACAGCGTCTTTAACATTTCTGCTAGTTTTGAAGTTGTGACGTCATCAAATTGCTAAATCGTAAACCATAAAAACTACAGACGTTTGCTTGCTACTATCTTGTAGACCTTCAAAAACTGAGTATTTCTTGTATTGATCATATTGATTTTCCCCAATCAGTTTAAAATTTATGGTGCTTTTAATGTTTGTCAAAACTTTAGATACTTCCTCTCATACATCCTTTCATAAAACATAAAAATGCTGTCATTCGATAATAATAATGATATCAAAAGTGCTCTCTCTGAAATTACGGCAAATTACCTAAAGTTCCCTTCGAACAATTCAGTTGAAAGAATGGGCAATAACACCATACAAGATTAATTTTTGAAGTTTTGCAAAAATTCGACGCCTATGCTCCCTAGAGCAGAAAAAATATCTGAGGCCTGAAATATCTGATCAGATAGCCATATATAACTATGATAGTGATTACCTGCTTGAAACGTTCGTCGTAGTGAACATATTTTCTTTCCGCAATGAAAAATGGTTCCCAAGGATCATGCCAGTCCACTTTGTAAGCAACGGACATATCGTTTTGCCTGGACCTTTGAAGAAAACAGCAGTGATTCGTAACCAAAGTAAGTAGTCTGGAAGGAGTTCTTTGCAAAGGGCTCTAAATTTCATTTTTATTGCATACCCCTCCCTGTTAGTAAAGCTTTGGTGGTATTTTTGCATGATGTTGCTCTTAGCACAACAACAAGTTCTTATGTTGTTCTTAGCACAACCCTGAGCTTTAAAAAAATGCATGTTGATCAAGTTTGTGCTTGTGGGAGGTTCCGAACAATAAATGCTTAATACTTTCCTTTGGAGACAGTAAAAAGGTAATTTTTTATAAACATCTGTGACAAAATTGGCTACACTGACAAGAAAGATCTCGATGGGTAGATTCAGAAAATGCACTTGTTTGTCACATTTGATCTTGTCATTGACAAGTTATGAAGGGTTAAATTTTGAGTGCCCCCATTCCGAAATCCATTTTTAGGAGGGGGGTCACTCAAACTCATCCGGTACTCATTTCTCGTAAAAAGCCCATGCAGCAATAGAGAGAGACATAGCCACCTACGTTTCAGTGTATCTCTCAGTATAATTCTTGTTTATTTACATTTGCGGCGTGACTAATAAGCTATACAAACCCTCTGTTTGTAACAGAAAATTTGGCAATGGCTCAACAAGTTTGTAAGTGATTGTAGGTTTCAGTATATCTCTGCAGCTTAGTTTATTTACATTTGAAGTTTAACTACTCGGCCGTAGAAGACACCACAATTTCAACAACATTGTAATTGATTGCACGTTTCATTTCAGTGTATTTGTTTGCCCTAGTTTATTTACATTCGAAGTTTCACATATCAAACGTAGAAGACCCCACCACGAGCTCAACAATTTCGTAAGTGATTGTACGTTTCGGTGTAACTTTTCAGCCTGTTTATTTACAATTGAAGCTCTGCTGATCGGCCGTAGAAAACTGTTTGGTTGTTATCGCTTTGGTCTTATTACTAGTACAGAGGTGACTCGGTAAAGGGAAAAAAGAATTAATCGTAAAAAATCTCACCTTCTCCATTGATCATAGTCAGTATACTTTTGGCATTTCCAGCATACTTTTTCATAAAATGGTCGAGCTTTCTCGTGTTCCCATAATTTCAGTAACTCATGTTTGCTTCGAGGTATCGCCGACGCTTTCTGTACTTCAAATGTCGGCAGAACGTATACTGAAAATTGAAGTCAAGAAATATTATAAATCATAGCTATGCCTACCGCGTGTCCCAAAAAAGTCCCCATTTTTCAAAAAACATTTAATTCCGTCGCTTGGTTGCAGAAAATCGCTTGCAAAAAAGGAAAATGCCACGGCCTCCAAAGCTACCCAAAAGGCTTGCTGCTAAATTCCAGTCTATGTTTTTGTCGATATCATTGAATATTACAATTTTTGCAGAGGAACATCAAAGGCGGATGTGACGACAGGCCACGTGAGGTTGAAAATTTTCATGTTGCTTGGTAATTATAATAATTATGAGATACAACATTCACTATGTCACCAGTGATACAACGGAGATAAATTAAAGACAATAAAACCATCAGCTATCTTAGAAATTATAGTCGAATATTTTAACATCAAATTGAACCACAATCCAACTGTCTTAAAGCCAGGAAAACTTTCTTCGACATCTTCCTGCGTGATCATAGCTTTTGCTTCGTTGCTAGGCCCATTGTGAACTTAGCAGAAAGGAGCGGGAAAATAACATGACAGATGTTCACGTAATCCATCCGTGTGCGCCTTGAACCAAAACAATGACTTCGAAGATTTTCCTCATCAAATTTATTTCATAACATCCAAAACCTTCAACCAAAATAAGATACTAACCAGCATTTGGTTTTCTAATGGACTGGAAATTCCTTCGGAAATCCTTCCTCAGATTTTGTGACGTCAGCATATCGATATCAATAACCAATACATGTGTTGTTTTCGCGTTGCTCAGAGCAATGTTACGTAACAAATTGACTGGGTAGGGTACCTAGACAAAAGAGCAAAACAAGTTAGATAGCAACTAAAACAAGCCTTTAAGCCAAGGTTGGATCAACAAATCATGGCGCGTTTGCAAAGTTTATGAGTTTGTAAAAATAAGACGACTTTTGATAATTCCAATAGACTATTCACAGAATGAACCTTCTTGACAGAGTATAGAATACTCTTGTTTCCTATACAGTGTGTTTAAAAGAACGCAACCCACCTTTTTTCGACATTCTTCAGAAAATAATGATATTTGAATTAATTTGACGCATACCATCTGATAGCACAATCTATCTTCTTTCCAATGATACCCAGCTTTGGCTCATTAATTGAATTATTCATCACTTAAGTGACGTGTTAGTAAGTATGGCCTATTTTAGATGCAGGAAAGTGATACGACCTTTAAACAGGCGAAAAGTCACCTTTGCGAGAGCTAATTTTATCACTTTTAATAAACGCATCTCATGGGAGTAAATGTGTATGTTTGCTACCTAAGGTCATCACTTCAAGTGCTGCTAGGCCTGAAATATTCTTACTAATATGTTCTGTAACATTTTACGGTAAAAAAGGTCTTGATTTTGCTCTTACAGCATGCTTCATCTAAAATAGGGCATACTTGCTAAAATATTAATTAAATGGTAAGTAATTACATTGATGTATCCACACTAAATATCATTGGAAAGAAGATAGATTGTGCTTTCAGATGGTATCCATTACAACTATCCAAATCTTATCATTTTTCCTAAATTTTCGATCTTAGTTGGGTTGCGTTTTTTCTGAAACACCCTGTAGAGTTGATATATACCGGGTGAGTAAAAGAAATGTATTCCCTGTCTGAAAAATCATATCGAAAAAGGCCGATTTGAAAAGTTTTAACGTCAATGGCTGACTGAGGCTCTAACTTAATTTTGAGAACATTTATATAATCTACAAAGGATTAGCAAACAGAAAAAATGTAAAACGAAAACAAGGCCACGTTTGAAACTGGTCAGCCTCGTTTTGCATTTTTTCTGTTTGTTCAAAGGATTATTTTGCTCTCAATTGAAAGATTTCGGAAATTTCAGAAGTCCAATTTCCCAAATACGGTTTTCCAGGCTTTAGCTAAAAGATCTACGTGAGTGGTTCCTTTTCAAGTTTTTGAATGGTAAAATATTGTTTCGTTGGCTCAGGGTATTGCTTACTGGCAAGAAAACTGTGAAAACAGAAATTTACTCCCAAAAAAGCTAGGAACCAAAAGAACATTTGTGTCAAAATTTGTATCAAATTGAACAGCACGCTTTGAATGTTTTTGGGCAGATCGAGGAAAGCGATGTTTGGCTACTAAATGATTTCTACTGAAATGACCCATCCAAAATGATGAAGAAATACCAAAAATTAAGTTGAAGATTCACTGAAATAAAGGCTATAAAAATCAACGAATCGATTGGATCTAATTTGTAAGATGATTTTGCAAACAGGCGATACATTTTTTTTACTTACCCAGGATGTTATTGGTGAATAAGAGCTACTTTTTTACAATATGGGAATGTATATTTGAATGACTTTTAGAATAAAAAATACTTATACAATCTACAGGGTGTCCCAAAAAAAATATGCCCCGTTTCTATGGCTGCTGTGGAGAAACTGTAACTTTAATTGTCCTGTTTTTACATAATTGCATAGGATAGGCTACAACTTAGGGTTTGAGACTTTGTTTGAGTCAATCCGACACGTGGTTGATGATTTATGGCACAAGAAAGGCAAAATAAATGGTTGCTTCAAAACCAGCACTTACTTTGTTGTCCAGCAATGTCAAAATCAATGACTTTTCGAGAGAAAGGATTCTAGCGTTGTATTCAAATTTGTTCTACATTTGTACATTTGACTTACTTATTAGATAAACAACACTATTAACCATTTTTTCTAACGTAGAAAAAAATTGAATACAACGCTAGAATCTTTTGTTTTGAAAAGTACTTGATTTTGACATTGCTGAAGAACAAAGAACAATGCTGAAGAACAATGGAATTGTCGTTTTTGAAGAAACCACTTATTTCTTGTGCCTTTGAAGCCTTTCCTGCGCCAAAAATCAGCAACCACTTGTCAGCTTGACAGGTCTCAAACTCTAAGTTGAAGCCTATCATATACAACCATGTAAAAAAACGGGACAATCAATTGAGGTTACAGTTCTCCACAGCAGGAGAACAAGCACAAGCACGCTCAATAGTTACGAATGGAAATGGAAATTTTCACGATCAATAACATAATAAAAGTTTGATGATTTTTCAGAAATTTTCAATTTTTTGGCCGGTTTCATATATTAAAACATATGATACTAAATCTGGCCAGGATTACATCCTTCTTAGATTCATGACCTGATCCCCCGGGGGGCCACTCCTATACTTTTCTATAGTATCATGCTCGTACAAAGGTGCAACATATGCACCCTAAACGCCAACATTTTTTAGCAAAATACAAACCCTAATCGCGGAAAATTTTCTTGAGAACATACCCTTTCCTGTGTCACATTGAATTTGCCAAGTTCAGGTACCCTAATCGCGGACAAGTCACTTATCAAAATTGTTGATATGGCCAGTGTGATTCTGTGTGATGAATCAGGGACGAAGAGTTAAACCTAAAGTAGTTGGATTTGCCTAACACATTTTCCTAATTCAAATTCTATTTTGAAATGCTTGATTAAAAATATCATCACAGAAGCGTTTCCATTTATCAAATGCAAAAAAAGGACACCCTTTTTGAAATTACGGTCGAATTGGCACCCCTAAACGAGGGCCCGCGCGGGCCAGCGCCTACGTTGAAGAAAGGTACCCTTTCCCGCGATTTTTTGTACGAGCATGATAACACATCAGGTATCAAGTGGCCCCCCGGGCCTGATTCGTTGTTTTCGCTTTAAATTTTATTAAATCGACTTTTCCTGTTCCCTCTGTTGAGTGGTTGTTGTCGTACCCAGGGTGACCCGGTGAGTCAGAAAAACGTAGACTTGCTCCAAGTCGATTCCGTGGTCTATCAGCGCTAAAAGAATATAATGACTTCTGCAGGGGCGCATGCCACAAGGACACTGCGAGGGAAAAACAAGAGGCTCCATCACAGCGTCCTCGTGGCATACACCCCCGCAGAAGCCATTATATTCTTTTACTGCTGAGAGAGTATGGAATAGGCTTGGAGCAAGTCTAGAAAAACGTGGGACGATTATATCAAGCCATTAGGAAGATAAAGCGCTCGCTTCGCTCGCGCTTTAACATTCCTAGATTTTGCAGAGGGTTGACTGGAGTTTCAAATTCATAAGTTTGTAAAAATGCTTGTCTTTATTGCAACCTCCCTCGAGTCCGGAATAGACAGAAGCTGGAATAAACAGGGTGGGTGGAAAATTTTCTGAATCCTGATAAAAGGGGGGTCAGGAATTAGAACACACTGGTGTCTTTGACTGTAAGGACGTCACAAACAAACAAACAAACAAGTTAAAAACTTGTTCACAAACAAGTTTTAAGAACCACAGAAAATTATTAAAAATTAACATTTCAGGGAAGACGATTTTGTAATATGTAATCGGCATGTTTCACCATGGAGCAATGCGGACACCTTTATTGTGAATGGAAAGTTTATTCAATACTACCACCTTGATTCGAGACTACTACCTTAACTTTGAGCGAAACAAGCTACTTCTCCGGAGGAGCGAGAGGTAGCTCGATATGCTCGCAGCAGTTAAGGTAGCAGTATCGAATAAAAATTAAGGTGGTAGCATTGAATAAACTTTTCATTCTTAATAAAGGTGTCCGAGTTGCTCCATGTTTTGACAACATTTCAAAGCTCGAAATTAATAGACGTCCTGGAATAAGGATGGCCTGGGTGGATTTTTCAAAAAATTAATAAGCGGGGGAGACGACTGTTTCGGATTCGAGAGCATGAAGGAGTATCGTTCACTTCCTCTTCCAGATACATTGACTCTACACCCGCCATATGCCCAGGTGGTCTTTATTGATATTTCTCTTGAAATTAAACTCATTCCTCTTCATTTTCTTTATGTTCTCTTTGATGCTCCCTTGGAACTCTTTTCTCCAGCATCCCTATCAATGATCAAGGTGAGATAAATCCGTACATTATCTGGTTTTATCTTTTTGGTTTTTGCACTTGTGATTTGCTCATTTCCTACAATAGTCGTGGATGGCTATCATGAGTCATCGTGGAGGGTGAGGAGTAATGTGGAGGGCCATCATCAGTAATTTGGAGGGTGCTGAGTAATGTGGAGGGTTACCTCAGTTTTATTTCATTTTATCCATATTTAGAGTTGGTATTTACAGCAGTAATAAGAACATAGTAATTCAAACAAATATTTGTATATACCGGGTGTCCCAAAAAAATACTCCAATTTGAAAAATCACCAACATTTTATTACAGGGCCGATCTTTAAATTTCTTTTTGGCAAGTAGATGAAGGACCAACTTATTTTCCCAGGTGTAGCTGATCTTGTGATTGGTTCCAAAACTGGCAAATTTAAAAATTTACCGGTTTTGAAAATCATAAACCCAAAAAAACCTCGATTTTATACGCGCTGTTTACAATTTTCCATACTGAGCCCTCACACGAGATAGGCTTATCATGCATGCACTGTCTGACTTCTTCCAGACAATGCATGCATGATACAAACAAACTGTAAAAGTTGGCAATGTCTGCCTTGTTGCGCTATGTCTGAACACGATTTATGGCGGTATATAATTGGAGTCTGGTTAACAGGCTATGATTTTTCAAGAAACGCAAAAGACGTCATACGATTTCGTATCTGAAGCTAGCATGGCCAATCACACCACATCATTGAGCCACCAATGCTTCCCATTCGCACCAATGATGCCTGTATTACTCATGCTGTCTCTTACCGCAACACCATTCCATATTATGATAATGAAGGTACTCATCCAAAGATTCCGTTTGACGCTGCCTAGACACAAAATTCTCTTGTGCTTGTCAATATCCGATAATTTCAAAATACTTAGTGCTACACTAATGTATGCAGCAGGGCAGGCAATCAGACCTTCGGTAACTTCTTCGACGTGTCAAGTCATGCGACAAACTACAGCAATATTAATGATGACGAGTAACTGTGCTTCAAGTGGCTGCATTATTGCTCTATCAGTTGAACGTTACATTGCATGTGTCTACAGTCTGCGATTACATGTACTCGTTACAAGCAAAAGAGTTACACGTGCACTGATAAGCATTGGAGTGATCAGTTTTGTACATAGCTTATTTTTCATCCATCCTCAGACGCCGAACTACTCGCGGAGTGTATCAAGCAACGACGAACGCATGTTATTGATATTCATCATCACTGTTTGTTTTAGCTCTGTTATCCTAGCAATCTTTCAATTTCGTCTCTACAGAATCACTCGAATGAAGCTTAAAGTTACACCACACCATGTATTACATGGTGCTCATGAATAGGGTCAGTATCTCATAAGGCGCCAAATGAAACTAGGCATTGCAGCAAGCGTTGTTGTCATCTTGTATATCGCCTGCATGTTGCCCTTGGCATGTTTGTTTGCCTACATCCTTGTGCATCCTGACAAAGATGTAGGGAAAATCAGAGCTCCTCTCGTGGCCCTTGCGCTTACAGACACCGTTGNAATAACATTTGTGCCAAGTTAGGTGGTCATATCTAATATAACAACTGAAATAAAGAGGGGGCGGAATCCGCCCCCCCCAGGCATTGAGTGTTTCAAAACGCCCAGGTCAGATAGGGTTAAATGAAATAAAATGAAATGGGTCTACGGGGTAAAGTGGATCCATTAAGATTTTTGCTAAGAATATCCTTCCTTGTCAAATTGAAGAAAACGTAGCTATTTTTCTCGTAATGTCTACATAATAAGCTGCCTTTTCATACCAAACATTCGTCTTAGATCTATTTCCATTCGTTTTATAAAATAATTTTACTCAATGGCCTACTGTGAAAGAATTTCAAAACCGAGAAAAACTTTCCCCTGCCACTGTTATTTTGCTTTTCTGGTCCATTAAAGACTGGTTCCAGATAATCACAAGGAGTCGCAATGGGTCGCAGTGAGTCGCAATAAAAGTGATCAAGTTTGGTTGCGACTCTCTGCGATCATAAGGAAACCGGCTAAAAATTTATTTGCGACTCCTTGCGACTCCGATTTTATGTATTTTCGTCTGATAAACAGAAAGAATGACGAATGCCTTACCGCCAAACGCCAAAGCTGTTTGATTAGAGGTCTGGGTTGGAGAGAAAGTCTCTCTTTTGTTATGAGACTTATGGGTCATAGGACATCATTTTGAGTACATTTTAGGTAAGTATTTATTATTTATTTTTCACCGTGAATTTAAAACCAACAGATTTATAGCGTTCAATTTATCATTCGTTAAAGTCCTGTAGCAGCCATTTACCAGATTTGTGTCCGCCATTTACCAGAAAAAATTGCTCTCCCAGACCCTTTTCTAAATGTCAAATGGTCTACTCAGGAGGTGAGCATTAAGTGCTTGAATTGCATTTAAAAATTACCAAAGTGTTAAGGCCTACAATGCAAGAGTTTGAATTGGTTAAAATTTGAGGAAAACTCCTCAAATACGGTAAATAATCACCTGAAGCTACTGCGGAAAATCTTTAGGAAAATTGCCTTGCATCGCTTGGAGGCGTAGCAAGCAACCGGGCAAACGTATCCACCCTGCTCAAAATTCAACTGCAGAGTCGTCCAAATTCAGTTATTAAATCCAAAAAACACCTAAAACTCCTACCCGCCCGGCGCAAGTTTGATTTAGATTGACAGTTCGTACAAAATGCATTTCGTGTTCTGTCTTAGATATTCCTAAAAGGCAGAGTGCCAAAAACGAAATCTACTCTCAACAGCGATTAGAGTGGCTCTTCGATACTTGCAAACTATGAAGACTTTTGGTTGGAAAAAAATATCAATTTCCGCTAGCAAAAACCGCATCTAGATAAGATAAGGATCAAATGTGAAGGTGAAGGTGAAATCCTTACTGGTTGCCAGAACACGCTCTAATCATCTTAAGCACAAATAGTGCCTATGATGCTTCTGCGCTACCCATAATCAGAAAACTTGGTTGGCCCACCATCCATGAACTTATCGAATCAGAAACCTGGAAAATGGTGTATAAGTCGGTAAACGACCAAGCTCCCACTTACCTTACAGAAATGTGCGTCAGGCTGTCTGATTCATGCAAGAGAGAACTNAGATATTCCTAAAAGGCAGAGTGCCAAAAACGAAATCTACTCTCAACAGCGATTAGAGTGGCTCTTCGATACTTGCAAACTATGAAGACTTTTGGTTGGAAAAAATATCAATTTCCGCTAGCAAAAACCGCATCTAGATAAGATAAGGATCAAATGTGAAGGTGAAGGTGAAATCCTTACTGGTTGCCAGAACACGCTCTAATCATCTTAAGCACAAATAGTGACTATGATGCTTCTGCGCTACCCATAATCAGAAAACTTGGTTGGCCCACCATCCATGAACTTATCGAATCAGAAACCTGGAAAATGGTGTATAAGTCGGTAAACGACCAAGCTCCCACTTACCTTACAGAAATGTGCGTCAGGCTGTCTGATTCATGCAAGAGAGAACTACGTAATACCAAAACAGATTTGGCCATTCCTCGTTGCAAATATGCTTTCGGCCAAAAGCGCTTCTCATATAAGGGTGCTAAATTGTGGAACGATCTTTCAGTTGAAGTCAAATCATTCAAAAATTATGAAATATTCAAAAAACGTATCAGCAATGCCAACGGTGAATGCTGATTCTCTCTTTAGATAATGCTATAGTCAGCATTATTTTAATTTGTTTAATAGACAGTTTTGTAAATAAGATTATTTAAGTTTGTATGCCTTTCTTCTAGATTTATTTATTGTACGTATTTGCACGGCCCACCGTAAATCAGTCCTTTGACTGACGTGGCCACCGTGCCTAAAGAATTTAAAATCAAATCAAATCAATTTCACGCTAATCAGCCAATGACATCGCTGTTTTCTAACCCCTTGATACAAAATCGGTCGTTCGAGGTGAATTTTCTAGTACCCTCACGAAAAGTGAATCGATGCTAACTTATTGCAAATTTAAATTTTTTTTATAAATCGGTTGTAGAGATGCCCATCTAGTTGTTGTTTACATGTTTAGGCACATATCTTATTTCGGGCCGGAGCTGCATTCATTTCTCGGATAAATAATATTGACCTTTGTCGAAACATCGGTAGAAATCGCTACAAATAAGATATAACGATACGAATTTCAGAGATTATGCATATTGCCCTAAGCAATAATTCCAAAGACAGTTGCTTCTATTAGATCTCAAAATCGCAGACAATTTTCAGTGACTTCTAGCAGAGATGTATGGTTGTTTGATCAGTAACCTATCCTCACCGGTTTGTCTGCCCTTCCTTCAATTTACTCAGATTGGAGGGGAGTGCGAAGGAGACTCGCTTTTTGAAGGTCAAGGTAGTTCCGGCGAGACGAAGCTCATTTTTGGGCTAGAATTTGGCATCCAATGTCTGTAGAGAGCTTATCATTAAAGGACTCCTCCATATTAAACTTTTCTTGCTGTAGAAAACAGAAAAATCATCATTTTCATGCCCTTTTTATAATTTCTAATTTTGTGCAGACATACATAGCCCGAAATGAGCGTCGATCGAGATGGATAGAGATCTGAAAGCCATCGTCGTGGGAGGGTTGGGCAATTTTAGTCTTTTCGTGCTTCTTGTAACTAAGATGACTTGAGACGGCATTACACTATCATCTTCTAAAATGCAGCAATATAACTTGGCAAACACACCCGCATTTTTTACTCAGTTGTAGAGCAAAGCAAAGGACTCTTGTCGTAAGTCTACACCCTTCTTTGGATTTAAAAAACACTTTTAAAACTTTCACTCACCCTTGACTCATGATTTAAGTCCCATCACTTTCGATCAATGAATTGAATTGATGTTGTTTTTGTCGCTTCAGTGAGGTATTAAATGTAGCGACATATTAGTTCAGGGGAGCGAAACTACACGGAAATAACGAGTCTACACTCACCCTATGGTTATCATAATTCTTTGTTTTATTGGCTTTTCCAGCTTCTCCATGGCTTATGACAGAACCACATATACGAGGGTGGGAGCCAGCTTGTTTGAGATAAAATGCCAAATCTTGATGCTTAGGAGGATGTGATAATGCAAAAACTAACGTGAATACGACGTGTTCTTTGATTTTCTTGCTGCATTCTCTCATAGTGATTATAGATTCGGCTGCAATCGCAATGTCTTCTCCGGGTGCAAAAACAGCTAAATGTAAAAAGATTAGATGTAAAAAGATGGATTAGGGCGTGATTATACAGGGAAAATAAATCTCTATCATATGGAAGTTTGATTAAGCCTATAATAACTGTGTCCGAGGGCAATACCAGAAAATATTAACCCGAGCCGTCAGTACAAAACCGAGCTTGCGAGGTTTTGTACAGAGGCTGAGGGTTAATATTTTCGGTGTTGCCCGAAGGAAACAGTTATTATATAGTTTATTACCCTATGGCCAGGGCTGGGTAAAGGACTTTCGTCTTTTTTAAAGCAAAAAGATAATTTTAAAAGCAAAGTGATCGAAGGCCTAGCATGAAGTCATTGCAGATGAAGCCATTTGATGCTGTTCGAATTGTTGTTCGTGCTCGAAGCACTGATTTGTGGTTCGAAGCTATGCAACAAAGTCAAATTTTGATACTAGACATACCTCTTTATAAGGAGCTCAGATTAGCCTTTAGCGCTAAAAATGTCTTAATTGTTAAGTATAATTTTCCTGTTTACCAGTGGAGGCGCTACGGGGGGGACTGGGGGAAAACCCTCCCGCTTCTCTCCGAGGTTGGTTTTCCTATTCCTCCAAATTCATAGAGAAATGGTCAAAGGAGGGCTTAGGTAGTCAGGTCCTGAATTTTGACGACAAATAACGGCATTTCTCAGCAATAAAAAGTTCGTTTCCCAAAGGCCATTAGGGCGTGGTCCTGAAGATTTTCCCAAACCCGCACCCCCACTCTCATTTGTTCTCCCCAGTTCTTGGCGGCTGGCACCGCCACTGCTTTTTACTGCTAAAATTTTTAAATCTTCATCATATGGGTCTTAAGGTTACTGCCCTGGTTAATATGACCAAAAGTATCATTTTCAGTTTTTTCCTTTTATCAATAATACAGGGTCGAAGCCACAATTTGAAACCCTCCCAGTCAATATCTAAGCACTGGAAGTAATGATAATTCTTAGTTAAAAGATAAGAAACTAAAAGTTACCGTTAAATAGGAAGGGATTAACGATAATCACTTGACTTTCAAGATGAAATGATTGCGTGTTAATCCACCTGTGGGATGTCAACTTTCTCAACTTTGCCGCGTTATTTCGATTTATTGACATTAGTACTTAGTCACACGCTTCATGTTGCTAATGGCCTTGACCCGGTTTATTTTGTGGTCTGATCAACATTGAAGTCACGTTTTAAAGAACCTTCACTAAAAGCCAGCTTTCTCGGAACTGAAAAGTCCTCTAGTAGTAGGTACTAAGTTTCTATTTAGAACCCGCATGACCAATCAAATGCTGAGACATTTGGCATAGTGGGAGCTAATGCATGTAGCTACCAAAGTGTGTCTGCGTTTTTTTGACGATCAACTGGTCTGGATTTTAGACCGAACAAAGCTGCCGGGAGGGCTAAGAAACTTAATCCAATTATTGCGGAAGCTATAGCTTACGAATTGGATATTATATCAAAATTCTCAGACACACTTTGGTAAACAAGGAAACGATCTATCGGCTTAAGTTATTTTCATGATTCTACGGTGTTGCTGGGGGTTCTAAATAGCCTTTGAAGGAAGGGTATTTTAAAATCATGATAACTTTGATAAATGATTTACTGACGCTTTTTTCAACTGGATTTCCACATGGGGGTATTCCTAATTAAATTACGCATCGAATGATGTATGGGTTCGCTATCATCCACGCACANTTCAACTGGATTTCCACATGGGGGTATTCCTAATTAAATTACGCATCGAATGATGTATGGGTTCACTATCATCCACGCACAGTACGGTCCCTCGAAGGAAAAAACTGAAATTACTGCCGTGAGGGTGGGCAGTAACCTTAATTCTGTCAGTAAATCTTTGAAAAGTGCTACCTACGTACATTGCGTCACACGAGCACACATATTAACAAATTACTATCTGAGGTGCATGAAATCATATGTAGTTAGTTTTAACTGATACGTTTCTCATGAATCATTATCATATTTTATTCTGCGCTGGTTGCAACATCTGTTTGGATGGGTGACAAAATTTTGCGAGTGGAAAAGATCACCATAAGACCAATAGCACTGGGTCATTCGGTATATGCCTGAAACTTTGAGACCTGGCTCCTAGATATCGCTCTTCAAAACAACAGAAACAATGTTTGTACTTGCTTTTCTAACTGTTTTTTAATCGAATTTGGACTTATAATCAAGACATTCAAGATTAGGAGCTTCAAGCACACACTGTGAAGTAACCACTCAACCTTCACATACCTACAGAAATTGCACCATCCCACACACCCGCAAGGCCTACCAAATCTTGCAGGTTACTGATTGATGTTTGTGTAACGATGGTAATGTCAGCATTATCGTCTTTGCTTGTAGTTCCTTTTCTTTTCCTTTTCGTGAATAAGTGGAATATCTTGTACTGCTCACTAGCATCAGATTTCAGTCTGGTAAATGGCATTGGCTTGAATTCATTCTCTCCCTGAAAAGAAACTTGAATATTGTATCGCCAATGTAAAAGGTGGACCTTTGGATGATTTTATAAGCTGATCTAAAGGACCAATTTCAAAGAGTATTATTGACATAACATAATTATCTCTTTATGGTCTATTTTTAATTAACACATCCACCACCATGTACAGTTAGTGACATCTTGTTGTCTGTTATTTTTTATCAGTTGCCCATAAGGGAAAATTGTTGCCACTTTCCCCCAAAAGCAAACATTTGCCCTTCTTCTTTTTTCACCATTTGGGGATAAAAGCAACTCTTTTCTAAATAGCTTATGGGAGTGAATGAGTTAACATACACTAAAACAGAAATGTGTAAAAAATTGGACTAACTCTCAAGCTGATCTCTGGTGCTTTTGTCAAACAACAGATTATAGCTTTTTCTTTTTGTAGGTAACAAGTAGAGCAGATTTTGTAGCTACAGCA
Source organism: Aurelia aurita (assembly GCA_004194415.1). NCBI lineage: Eukaryota > Metazoa > Cnidaria > Scyphozoa > Semaeostomeae > Ulmaridae > Aurelia > Aurelia aurita. The sequence goes on from REGM01000123.1 coordinate 524,273, forward strand.
ACCAGTAAAAAAGGGATTAATAAGAAATGGTCTGCAAAAAAGAGATGTCTATGCATGATTAGTGAAGCTGAAGATGTAAACACAGCAGACCACAGAAGTTGGCGAGAAACCTGTAATGGCTAACTCATTCCTTGTGCTGGCAAATAGCCCTTTAAGAGAAGGCATGAGTATATATCAAAAGAAGAAGGATAAATCCAATGTCTGTTTAAACATCTTGAGACCTGGAGTAATGTTCACGGTAAAATGAAAAAGCTTTAAGCACGACCAACGTCAATTTGGCACAAAAAATTATACTCAGACAAATGGCCTTTCTCTCCTTTATCAACTGAAATTTGAGATGGCTAGGTCAAATGCTTTTCAAGTGCAACAACGTGAATTCGATTTTTTCTGTGGCGCAAGATTTAGGTCTTGAGACACACTGGACTTTAATCTCTGTGACCAGGGCTTTCAATGGGATGTGCGCAATACCGCTTGAACATGCAGGCATGCACCCCAGTAATATTACAAGAGTGATTAATTGCAAACGAGTATCATTATAATTATTTTTTGAAGAGCAAAATATACTCATCAACATTCATTAAGTACTGTTTGTGTTCCTGCAAGAGATTAGGTTCCTTTCTGCATTGAGTAATTAAACACTTCACAACTGAACTCCAAGGTATGTTTCTAAAACTATTTCATCACTCCGCCTACAGTATATCCTTAAGTGTTCGGAGTTTACTGTTTTCGTGATTCCAAAGCTCAATCATTGAAAAACGTTCGGATCACCTATTTGAAAGGCTATTTTTTTGGTTTTGGGGTTTTCTTTGCTTACATTCACAGCTTCACTAATCAGCCAATTCATTCAGTGGATTCTATATATCAAACACCAAGACTTGTTTCGTCTTGCCCGGTATACACAGGTATTTTTTCATAAGAAACCCCTTATAAGAAACTCAACTCTCAGATCGCCAAAAATTAAGAAACTCCAGGACTGGAAAATAGTGTATAACTTAAGAAATTAGTTATTTTTGACAAAGGAAATCCTTAGCATCTTTTCACTTTATCTTCACTTGTTTCCCGTATCATATTACTCGGAATGTACATGAGTGATGTCACATTGGAGAGGCTTCAAAAAATTTGTTTGGAAATGTTCACTAGGGCACAGGTGGTAGACATGTAGATTGTTATGGAACCTTTAAGAAATTTGTAAGAAACTGTGAGTACTCAAAAGATAATAATTTTATGAAACTTTCTGTATTAGCTCAAATTCTAAGTTTCTTACAAAAAATTTTGTTTTATTTGCAATCAAAATCAAGATTGAGAACTCACTTTAGGAATCTTCACTGGATTTAGGATATGTAGAAGGTAAACATTGAAGACAGTAACAAGTAATGCCACTAAAACGAAGGAGCAGCAACAGAATCTGCGACTTCTCATTTCTTGTGCTCAACATTTCTTTGTAGCGTCAAAGAAGATTCTGCAAATTAACTGAAAAATACAACGGTCAAAAATGTGGATGATATTTTACATTACTTAGAAATCTGATTAACTAAGGGGTCATCGACAAACAATTTTCGTCACAGTTAACGGAATTGGGCCGTTAAAGGCTCAACCCCCCCCTCCCTCCCTCTTAACGGACCACTAGATTTATCACCAGATTTTCTTGCGTTGTGGGTCTACCACCACCTCTTGTTATAGGCCTATTATTTGTCTTGGGTTGGGGCTTAAGCCTACGGCGATTTCATCGTCCAGATCGCGACGTTATTCTTTAAGAATTGATAATGAAATATTACTTATTTCAATTTTCGTCACAAAACTACAATTTTTAACGGATTTGAGCTGGACCCCC
>REGM01000123.1:527621-555298 GCA_004194415.1 Aurelia aurita
CCCCCCCCCCCCCCCCCCCCCCCCTAACGGCCCAATTCCGTTAACCGTGACGAAAATTGTTTGTCGATGATCCCTAATCATTATCAGTTGATATAAAATTGGCACAACTTTACAAATACATATTTACAATTTCTCTAAATACATGGACAATCATCCATTTTCTAATGATACGATGCATGCATGGTTGCCCAGTAGTTGCCCACAAACCTGACATCAACCATCACTTTCACACATCCATATCTTGCCAGGCAACAACCAAACGGATGATGCAGATCTCACTGTGGGGTTTGTAGCATGAGTTCAGGAGCCTATTCAAGGTGAGTTTCTCTCCAAAAAAAATTTTACTTAGCGGCAAATCCTCGTTCAATGAAAAGTGGTCGAGGTAGGGCGAACCTCCTCTATGATATGACTATATGTGTTGTGAAATGAACGAACTTGCATGCGTTTGTCCCCGGCATTCAAGGTTGAATTCTGAAACAGTCTTTATTAAATATTCTCCAACATTTCATCAGAAGGTTGACAAAAACGGAGCTTACCCCCAAATAATGTATTAACGAGTCAACAAACTGCAAGGTGTCTTCTCTTCGACTTCTCAGTGTTTTGGAGCCATGTTGTGTTTTTGGTTGTTGCTACTGTTGTTGTTGCTGTTGCTACCTGTTGTGGTTTCTTGGTTGCAGTTCGCGATAATTCGCGATCATATATTTTCGGGACTTTATTTTCCTTACTTCTTTGTATAGAATCCCTCATCGCAACAGTTTTATAATCCTTCCTGGGATTTTTACTGGTAAATTTCTTTGATGCAGTTTCTAAAATATAAGATTTTTTGTTTATTTTCACGAAAGTCTTTGGATGCACAAAATTGAACTAGCGAAATTCGCGAAAATTGACTGTAACACTAGAGACTGGGCACTAGCTCTAGATTCGCGCCTTTCTCCAGTTGACGAAAGTGCGGGAATTTATAAAATGGCGACAGAAAAGCTTCGCAGCTCGAAAGAACTTGAAAGCTCTTGAAAGACGGTGCAAAACCACATAGAAAAGGTATTACTTCTCTTTCATCTGCGTAAGTAAGTGTACAGCCTACTAAGAATGTTAAAATGACGATAGAAAAGCCTTGCAGCCCAGTTTTTAAAAAAATAGCCGCACGCAGCAGTTTTTGGTAAACCTTCTCCAATCTAATTTAGGAGGTTCAATCAATGGCAATGCAAAAAAGCTAATACTTGATTCATTCTGTCTTTCGTCTAAATATGTAAATGCACCGCCAGCTAAGAATTTATCAAATAAGGACGAAAAAGCCTTGCTGCAGCCTTCTATTTTAAGGCCTGTCTATTTAATAACTCTCCCTGTTATTGTTAATTGTAGCCAAGTCTCTACCTCTTCTCTTCATTTTATTTTCACTTATAAATTCATCAATGAAAAAATTCATATTTATGATGAATTACTCTGTCTTTCACCCACATAATAATTTCACGCCACAGTGTTTGAGTCACACTCAGATATTTCTAATTGTTCATATTTTTCTCTTTTAAAATTGAAGTTCTTCTATTATATCTTCCTTTTCCAACAAAATCTGGTCCCACATTATTTTAAGAATTTATAGGAGCTAGAGTCTACAGGTATGTAAGCTGAGAGTAAAGTGGTTAAGGCGAGAAATATAGATAAATTTTTTTTAAATCTTCATTCTCAGATTTCTGTAGCAACAACTTTTAGAGCTACCATCCTTGACATGTTTTAATCAGTTAAGAATCTATTCTAGCCATTAATGCTGCCCATTTCACCCCTGCAGGCCCTAACAATATTGCTTGCTGGATTGTAGGTTGCCGCTATATGCACAACAGTGAATAGTTTCAAATCAGAAAATTGAATTTGATTTAATCAGAAAACAAGATAACTTATTGGATACACATGATGACAACAGAGAGGGGTAAGATTTGCATCAAAAATTCACTTTACATAAATTAAAGGCAAATGCTAATAAATTTAGCAAATAAGGTTTTCATAATTGCAGGAGGAAATCTTTAGTTGCCTCAAAATGTTACGTAGTTGTCCTAAAAATGATTTTACTTTAAAAATTGTTATAATTACTGTAAGAACCCACTTCTAAGCTGTGTTTTTCCATATTTCTCTCCAGTTTTTTCCCAAATCTGACCCTCTTCTTTTGCGATTTTTCTTTTCTAATGCCCTTCTTTCAATGTATAATTGAAAAAAGAATCAGAAAAAGTGAACCATATTCCCATAAGTCTTGTAGTTTCGGAGATATTTCACTTTTTCTATATTAGTTATAATTTCCAAAATCCCAGAAATTTTCCCTAAGAAACTATAGGGTCGACTGTTGCAATTTTTTCCATATCTGACCCACTTTGTGAGTGGATTATAAACTCAGAACTATAATCATTATAGTTCTGAGTTTTCAGCTCCATGAAAATATATACTTTAAGAAAGTTCTTTCAAGCTTCCCTCATTCATTGGCATGTGTTGGAAAATTACACAAGAAAGTGCCCATACACAACTCAAAATGGGGTTTTGCAGAGACTGACTGGACAAAACAAAAGAACAGTAGATCATGGATCTAGAACTGAACCTTTTTTATTATTTTTAAGAAAGATAATTGTTTCAGGAAATGCTCATCAATTTTAAACAGACTAGGTACATACTTGAATTGAGCTTTCACTCTCGATAGAGTTTCTTCACAAACTGGACTACACATCTAGTGAAGAAGATTATATTGACTTTGACGAGGACAAAGAGGGTGAAGTTAACCTGAACAGGAGGAAGTCAAAGATGGGCAAACATTCAAGCAAGCCTACTACAAAACCAATAAGGAGATCAAAAAGGAAGGCTCAGTCTCATGAGCAGGTTAGTAATGTTTCATATTCTAGGTGTGCCAAACAATTATTTTTACAGTCCCACATAAAATAAACTTCCAAGTTTGGCTGAGTTAGGAGCCTACCATGCAGACCTTGTGCACATCAACATTGTTTTTCCTGCCTAAGAATTCTTCATAATTCTTGAGAAATTATTCTTATTTAGAAATTTACAGTCTTTCATATCTCTCAAGAATTTGTAGCAGAGTGTGAAGACTTCCTGTAAATTCTTCAGAATTCTCAAGAGTTTTTGAAAAATTCTTTGTCAGGTTAATGCGTGCAATGCCTGTACTGCACAGGTATGCTAAACAATTCTTTATTCATTTGCCAGCCCACAGAAAATTACAACTCAACCTATAATTTTTCCTGAGTTTTTTCCTGACCTTGGCAATCGTTGAAAAACTGGAGAATCTAAAAGCATACACAGAATCTGCAATTGTTATTTTACAAAAAAGTGTTGTTATTGTCCTAAAACGTTTCAAGAAGTTAGCTTCATCAGGAAAAGGTTTTTAAAGTCCCAGCTCCTTTAAATGGAAATAGCCAGTTGTGTTGCTATCTACAGGGTGTCCCAAAAAATGCTTGACTTTTGATTAAATATAGAAACATAATGATAAATGAAAGGGCTCCATGGTAACAGAACCCAGTCTCTGAGACCTTAAATTAATTTCATTCACCAGAATCTTGTTAATCCATTGAAGATTCACCGAGTTACAACCTTTTAAAGGTAAAGTTTATGCGAAAGCTGAAACCAGAGGCTCTTGTTAATTATTAATATTATTAAATTGTTATTACATATGAAATTATTACATAATTTAATTATGTAACCCTTGTCGAAATTCGCTGAAAACATTAAATAAAAACTTAATCGACGAGAGATTGAGGCATTTTCAAACTTTGCTCAAAAGATTTCCTCAATGCTTGAGTGAATTTTAGAAAAAGTTAGGTTATCGAAAATTCTTTCCAAATCCCATTTGGTTTGCTCGGCAATAAACGAGAAACAAAACAAAGGATAGCAGTCCCATGCTACTTTCACTATGAATGCTATCGATAAGCCTCTGGTTTCAGTTTTCGCACAAACATGAACTTCAAAAACTCGTAACTCTGTGAATATTCAGCAGATTTGGAAAATTGTCGTGTCTAAAATTAATTTAAGATCTTAGTCATAGGGATATCGTACCATTGAGCCAGTTCATTTTATCGTTATTTTTTATAATTTGTCTTTTTGCTTGCCATTTATTTTAAACACTCAGACACTTAAATTGTTTCGTAATGTTGAAGCTTTCGCCTCACTTCTGAGGCCTCATCAGCAACTAGATGTTGGTTGTGTTCGAACTTGATTTCAGTTGGTAGCTTTGTTCGATAATTAATCAATCGCATATGTTTAGAACATCTTCAAGGCCTTCAACGTCACAATCATTGAGGAACCTGTTGTTGTTGTTTCGTCTTCTTCTTGGGATATTCGTATTTCCCCATTCTTCTTTGGAATTCAATGTGGGTGACAACTCTTGAATGTAAACAGCCTCTGATACTTGTCTAAGCATGGGGTCTCCTGGACAAGCCGTTAGTACTTGCACTGTGATTTGTTGTTTTCTTTCGCCATGTTTTTCTTGCATGTGTTTGTAGAGCACAGAGCTTTTATCTTTCTTTTCGTATTTGTCTATATGTTCATTGATCCTTTCTTTCAAACTTCTGGCTGATTCTCCGATGTACGTTTCCCTACATGGTCCGTCTTCTTCACTTCCGAGACAAGACATTTCGTATACTACGTCTCGTACTTTGCAGTTTGCTTTGGGATTCATTTTGCATACTTGGCAATCACTTTCTTTGCATGTTTTGGTTTTGAATGGGTCTGATTTCACAAGACTCTCTTTCAATGATCTTCCTGCTCTTTCTACTGTTTTTATTTTTAGTTCTGACTCTTTTAAGATTTGTTGGCATTCTTTCGCTAGTTCTCCGTTTGGGGTAGCATCGACAAAGAGGACTGTTTCATATCCGCCTTTTGCATACCAGGTTCGTTTCTTCTTTATTTTCTCTTGTTCTCTTCTCCGTCTTTCCCAGAACTTTCCCCTATAAATTGGACATTCTCCCTTCCGGTCCCTTTCTATGATTTGTTCAAACCTTCGTTTTGCTTTGGTATACACTTTGACACGTTCCTGTTGGTGGTATCCTGAGAACTGCATTCTTTTGATGAAATGCTGGATATGTTTCTGTCTTTCACTTTCTGAACATTGTAAAGAAACATTTCTCATGATTCTGACCAGATCAGCTACTAGTACATTGGTTTTCATCGTTGTAGATAAAGCTGATCTGTTATTGATGAGGTATTTATTAGCCATCGGTTTCATGTAATGAGTAAACAGAATTTGTCGTTTCATTGAACTGCCAACTTCCACCTTATCTATCCATAATTCTAGATCTAAGACCGGCATTTTGTTATTGGTATGATNTTTCCTCAGCCCATATAATGGTGGTATCGCATTGTTTGTAGCTTGGTAATTACTGGCAGTTCTCTCATCCCCTTTCAAGATTCTAAACCAAGCCGACATGTGTGCATTTAAAGATTTCTCTACTTCTTTGTATTCTGTGTCTCCGACTTTTTGCATATTTTCGGTATGTGGTATCATTGCTTCCCTGTAATTGTTGCTTGTATCGATTGAAAATCTCCCGGACTTGTCAGTTTGATAGCATACTATTTCTTTATTCTTTATTCTAGTTTGAAGTTCTTTAATTCCTGATTGCTCTTGTTGATTTAGATTGTTATTTCCTTTTGACTTAGCAGCGTATTTATCTATGACAGCATGTAATTTAGATTTAGCTAGATCTATTTTTGCCTCGTTATTTTTTTATATCTATTCAAAGGTCGAAAAATTTTTTGGGACACCCTGTATGTACCTTTGTTATTTTTTGTAAGTTTTTATGAGAATTAATTATAAAGGGAATTAATTCATCACTGTCTAAGTTACAAATTCGTAAGTTACTACCTTTTATAAAACATTTACAATATGTATTTGCTCTTTTATCTTAGAATGATTCTGGACTGAAAGAGAATAGACAAAAGAGATCCAATAACTCAAAGGGATTAAAGAAGAGTAAAAGGGATAATGTAAGTATTTTTTGCGATTTGTAACCAGCTGAGTGAAAACAATGCTACCTTTTCAAATGTCTGCGATGCACCTTCATAGTGACTCTCACAATTGATATGAATTTACCCCATCTAAATTGGACCTCTTGTTCTGAAATTATGAGCTATTTTCTAAAGTGGACCTCTTACAACAACTGGCAATAATGAATCAAAACCTTGAGGAAATTTCTGGATTTTTCTTTGTTGTTTCCCCCACCCCCAGCCCCCCCCCATACATCAATGACAGTAGCATAAGCACTTGTTTCTCATATATTCATGCATAATTTTGGCAAAGTTCAAGAAAGAACAAAGTTTTTAATTTTAATTTTGCTGTCAAAGTATGAAGTTCATTTTGGCGTACCCTATGATATTCGATTGGTTTCTATTGCAGATACTGGCAGAATCAAAGAAGCCGCTGAACACTCAGACAGCAGGCTATATTACCACAAGAAGACTAACAGTATGTATTTTCTAGCATAGGAATCAAATCTTTAAAAAGCATTGCACGATTGGTTAATGCATCTTTCGTTTGATGTAGTGGCTTGAAAGGAACTTCAGGTACTTCGTTATAAGTTTTCATTGGCAATCCTTCATATATTGATTATTTTTAGAATTCTTGCATTTTTCTTTTTATTAAAAGAATTCATGAAAAGTTTTGCAAAAAATTAAAGTCGCTGTAAATCCTAAATTAATTGGGGAAAAACGGTTCAATCCTCAAGAAGACCATAGTTTATGAAGGTCTACAACATGGATGTAAGCAGAAATCCTTAACTTTTTTGGTTCATGATCTAACAATTTGATTACGTCACAACCGGAAAACTGTTTGAAACATAGAAGATGCTGTATATAATTCTGAAAATAATGAAGATATCAAAGATTTCCAATGAACATTTATGGCAGAGTACTTGAAGGTCCTTTCAAGCCATTAAATCAAACGAAAGATGCATTAACCAATCATGCAATGCTTTTTAAAGATTTTATTTCTATGCTGTATTTTCTAGGATTTGCAACATTAACTAAACAGTTACTTGATGAGCGGTGTGAGCAATTTCTAAGACTGGAGCACTGAAGTGGTAGGTTGAGGCTAAGGTGGTAGGGGGTGGTGGGTTGGCCTTGTGGCTAGCGCTCTCGCCTTCTGTGAGGAAGGTCACGAGCTCGAGGCCTTGGCTCGCCGCCTGAGGAAGTACCACCGGTCATCCTGAAACGATTTCTATGCTTTTCTCCTCGGAGAAAAGCTTAAAATCCTTGGGATGCATTGCCAGTAGGGGTGGTCTGATTGGCATCAGTAATGGGCCGGGTGGTAGGCTGACGGTAGGCCGGGTGGTAGCCTTGCGGGCGCTTCGACCAGACGATATGCTAAAAAATGAAGCTGAGGAGAATTCACGCATAGGTAGTTCATTTGGGAGAGTTTGAACGTGCATAGTCTGTAAATGCGGATCCAAATCCTGCTCTAGTTGTTTCAATTGCTCAAATTCTGTTCTTCTAACCTTGACATTCCCTAATGCTGCCTTCCTATGAAAATTTTGTACTTTTCTTTTCCACCTAGGCCGGTGTAACTGGTATATTTGGCAATTCGAAAGCATCCGATATGGTCAAAAGGAGAGGTATAATTATAATTATAGATCCGCTTGTTAATCGTCATTTGCAGGAAGGGCAAGGATTTAGTTGCTTTGGCTCACAGTGATCCAAAGCATGGAATAAATTGAAAAAGTGAATTTTTAAAAATGCAAAAAAGACGTGATTTTCTTTATGGAGGACATCCTGAGGGTTAACATGAAAAAAGTGTTTTAAAATGGGACCACTACGTGAATGTGGACAAACGTATTTTTTAAGTTGGCCAGTTTAACCTGTTTGTTTACAGTGAGATATCCGGTGTAACTATCAGCATAACGTCAATTTCAAAATATCAAACTGTTATCTTTGCTTTGTCCGATTTTAGACATAATTTTTTCTTTCAAATGAAAGGCTATGCTCTGTTCTTTGAGGCTATCTAGCTGCTGGATTCATATGACGATCGATTACCCAAGAATTATGTAAAGTTATGTGCTATGTGTCTGTCCCAAGATTCCTTTCTTACAATTGGTGCTCTGTACTTAAAAGTTGAAAACAAAGACAGCAAGCAACAGTAACCCTTAGCAACTAATTTTAATTGGTTAAAAATTCTCCCAAAATCTTTGGTAAAGGCATAATGACTATGATGAATACTTTAGTATTTTATCAATTCGTAGGAATGTGCCGTTGTTTTTCTTTAAGGTTTTCTCAAGGTATAAGTGAAGTTTACCGACTTAATGAGAAAAATTGTTGATGGGATGTTGATGGGATTTCTTTGCTCTATATAACCACTTGTCGTGGTTTCCCTCGGTAGATTCAATATGTTTCTTTTTTATGGTGATCAAACGATTTTTCACTTCAGGTAAAAAGCCAACAGTTGATCTGAGCAAGAGAAAGGTATTTGTGCTTTGATATTCTTAGAGTTAATTTTGTTTCTTTAACATCAAATCTGAAGCTGTCATCATCAATAAGGGTAAATACTGGCTGTGCAAAACGTTATTTGCTTATCGTGTGCGCAAAAAAGAACAAATTCAAATTATGACAGCCAACTGCAGCGAAACAACAATTATGACAATTTTCGATTTCTTTGGGTTTCCAAACTTTTAAATGCATTATCAAACTTAGAAATAGTTTGCATTATCGCCAGGGATAAATATTGTTCTAATTTGGCAATTTTGTTTTCGTGACCATTGTTTCTAAGACAGGCAATTATCGAACAAGTAAGCCAAACATTGTTACCTTGTAAGCATTGTTAACATTGTTGCCATTGAGGTAACAATATTTAGTTTTAACTGTTCGATAATTGCGTATCTTAGAAACAATGGTCACGAAAACAAAATTGCCAAATTACAACTAGTCATACAAGACACGGGATCAACTGAAAGATTTAGGAAACAAAATCTCACGACGTAAATATTGTTCCAAAATCCAAATTCTCCATAATTCTATTTGGAGGGAAACCATATTTCTCAGAACAATTTCGGAAATAATTAGCAAATTTTGACCTGCCTGCCCAATATTTTGGCTATCGGGAAAGATATTTTATTTTCGTGAAAGAATATTTACCGCTGATTATCGGTAAACTGCTGAAAAATTAGATCGAAAGTTATTGAATTCCTAGGCGTAAAATGCACCAAAAAACATAACAAACATAAAAAACATAAAAAACATATGGCAGTGCCAAACATTTACAGAAAGATCTCCAAAAATAAAAAATCTACTGAAAAGTAATTCAGCAAAACTTGTGAAGAAAACTCGTCATATTTTCACTAACTGAGCCTACTATCACAAGACAGGATCAGGTCCCTCAACTTCTAGAAGCACGAAAAAGGGGGAAAATAGCTTATTTTGTTTTGGATAAGCTTGTGGTCAAGGAAAAGAACTATGGAAGACCACCTGATCCTTCTGCTCCAGAGTCTGAGACTGAAAATGAAGTATCTTTTTGTTAAAATGACTATGGTACCATTGTGGCTTTCAGCCTTAATTTGTTGTTGTTATTGTAATCCACTAAACTAGAAGTTCATGTTTAATCCCATTATGATTGTTTATTTCTCTTTATTATTAGACCCAAATGGTAAGAACCCCCAAAGTATCCTTGTGGCATTTGTCACAAAAATGTGAATAAAAATGGCATCCTTTGCAATGAATGCAATTTTTGGCATCATATAAAATGCAACAACATATCTGTTTCGGAATATGAAGCTCTTTCAAATGAGCCTGATGAAGTTCCATGGTTGTGTATTAACTGCATAATAACATATCATGAATCCATTTTCCCCTTTGGTTCAATTGAAAACGAAACATTACTGAATCTTTTTGACTTTGACAAACCCTCTGTCATTGATTCATTGCCGTCATTTGAAATCACCTCCCGACTTACCAACTTGCCTAACCTGCAAGATTATGATATTGATGAACACTTGCCTTCTAATATTGATTCTAGTTATCATACTATTCAAGATTTATCTACTTCTGTTACTTCTCCCACTGATCTTTCTTTTTTGCATATGAATATAAGAAGTCTTTCCTGTCATTTTGATGAACTCCATTATTCCTTGTTAGTTAATCTTAATATTGGTTTTAATGTTGTTGCTGTTTCTGAAACCTGGGATTCATTTGCAAGACCACTGAGCACAAATGTTAACATTCCTGGATACACATTCCTATCTTCAAAATCTCAAAGTCAAAATGGTGGTGTCGGTCTTTATATTAAAACTTGTTTGGGCCCTGTTCCAAGGCCAGAATTGGACAGTAACAGTGATGAGTATGAGACGGTTTGGGCTGAGATTGAGAATCCTAAAGATAAAAACATTTTGATTTGTTGTGCATATCGTCATCCAAGTACTGAAATTGAACATTTCACTGAGCATCTTCAAAGGTCTTTATCTAATCCATCTGTTGCAAATAAACATGTTTTCATCTTAGGTGATTTCAATATCAACCTACTGAATTATGACTCACATACTCCTACATTCGATTTTTTCAGCCTTCTTCTTTCTCAACATTACCTTCCATATATAATCCACCCAACGCGAGTATCTGACCATTCTTCTACCATTATTGATAATATCTTCTCAAATGTATGTAATGTAGATACCAAAAGTGGTAACATTTTGACACAAATTGCAGATCATTTTCCACAGTTTTTAATTGTTAGAAAGGCAGCATTCACAAACAAAACCCTCTCATACTATCAACATGAATATTCAAAATTTGATCAGGAAAAGTTTCTTGCAGATTTTAACAACCTTGACTTTGAGTATTTGAACGAGCGTCAAAATGATGTAAACGCAAAATTTAATAGATTTCTTGCTAGCCTTGATGAGATTGTTAAAAAACATGCTCCATTGAAGAAGCTTACTAGAAATGAACTTAAATTGCGAAATAAGCCGTGGATAAATAACAGAATTAGAAAAATGATGCGTTTAAGGGATAAATTTCTGAAAAAACTCAGGAAAAAATCAGATACAACAACAACACTTTTATATAAACAATTCAGAAACCGAGTTGCAAATGAGCTAAAAGAAAGCAAGACAACTTATTTTCACAATTATTTCAATGTCAATAGCAATAATATGAAGCTCTTGTGGACTGGAATAAAGTCCATTATTAGCATTAAGAACTCTCATGTAAATGTTATCAACAAACTTAAGGATGCAAATGGCAATCTAACAACTGATTCTGCATCTATGGCTAATATCTTTAATAATTTTTTTGTTAATGTAGCTGATGGCGTTACAAAGAGTATACCCAGGTCGCCAAAATCTCCCTTAGATTATCTTGATAAAAATAATCCAAACTCTTTTTTTATATCTCCCGCAGCTCCATATGAAATATCAGATATAATAGACATGTTTAAAACTGGTAAATCAATAGGTCCAAATAGTATACCTATTAAACTTCTAAAAATTCTTTCTCCTCACATTTCTTTCCCCCTGTCTCAAATTATTAATGAGTCATTCCAATCTGGTATCTTTCCTGAAAAAATGCAGCGAGCCAAAGTCATCCCTTTATTCAAGAAAGGGTGTCCTTTGACTACTTCAAACTATAGACCAATATCTCTCTTGTCTGTTTTCAGTAAAGTCACNTTGTTTACATTACTGTTTCCGGAATAGCAGTATTTGTAGAGCATTTTTCAAGCTATTATTTCGCAGCTCAGAAGAGTCAGAAATTATTCATTTTTGTCTCATTTTAAACCACTAATCATGTACTTTGAAGTAATTGAGATATATTTTTTTAATTTCGCTATTTTTGATACTTTTTTAAACAATTCGATAATGGCGGTTTTTTGAGAAGTTAAGGGGCCTAAAAAGTTAACTGTAAAATTCAACGCTAAATACAAAAACAGGGAGGAAAAGGGACAAATCCAGATAAATTCTATAATTAAGAACCAGTCTCCGTGCACATTTCTGCCAAAGGGTTCGTACAAATTCGTAGCCAAACATTTTTTATGACAATTCGTAATTTTCTATTGGAACTTTTTGATTTTTTAAATTTTTAGATATTTCGTACACTTTTTTCTATATAAGTATAGTATGGGGATTTACAACTTCCTAACATAATATATATGGTTCGGTCACAACAAAACCAATATTTGCACCAGCTTACAAAATGTAATGTTGCATAAAACTGGTGATTTTTGCAATTCTTTCAATTCACTATGAGGAGTTAAAATAAAAACGCAATTTTTTCATCAAAAAGTTATCTTAAGGCGCGTGATTAGGCTACAAACAGGATAAATCATCGAGTTACATCATACAAATCCATTTCTGCAAGGAATAAGATTGAATTTTAGATTTGGAAAGTTTTTTCAGCAAAAATCGCTTAAAATGCCAAAAATGGAGGCTCAACCGGAAATATAAGAAGTGTCATAAAAAAATTTTGGGTACGAATTTGTACGAACCCTTTGACAAAAAAGGGGACGGAGACTGGTTCTTAATTATAGAATTTATCTGGATTCCTCCCTTTTCCTCCCTTTTTTTGTATTTAGCGTTGAATTTTACAGTTAACTTTTTAGGCCCCTTAACTTCTCAAAAAACCGCCATTATGGAATTGTTGTAAAAAGTATCAAAAATAACAAAAGTAAAAAATATATTGCAATTACTTCAAAGTACATGATTAGTAGTTTAAAATGAGACAAAGATGAATAATTTCTTACTCTTCTGAGTTGCGAAATGATAACTTGAAAAATGCTCTACAAACACTGCTATTCCGGAAACAGTAATGTAAACAAACAGCAAATTTAGGCCAAACTTCAAAAATCATTATCTTCACTATCTCTTGACCGATTCGAATTTTTTTTGGTGTACACTGACCCCCAGAGTATGTTTAATTAGGACAGTGTATAATAATTAATTTTGTATTCAAAACTTCATATTTGGCCATTTATTCCCTGCCCTGGATCACTGTGAGGACTGCAATTGCGAGCATAGGCATTAAATCTTTAAAAAAGATTGCACGGATGGTTATTGAATCTTTCTTTTGATTTAATGGCTTGAAAGGATTTCAGGTACTTTGCTATTATTGTTCATCGGATCTTATTGATATCTTGATCATTTTCAGAATTACAGCGCTTTTTGTGTTTCAACCAGTTATGAGGTTGTGACGTCATCAAATTGCTAAATCGGAAACCAGATAAGCGAATGATTTCTGCTTACCACCATATTGTAGACCTTGATAAACTGTGGTGAATATTGTGCCGTTTTTCTCTATGAATTTAGGATTTACGCGGATTTTAATTTTTCCAAAATTTAGCATGAATTTTTCACATAAAACGAAAAACGCTGTAATTCCGAAAATAATCAAGATATCAAAGTTCCAATGAACAATAATAGCAAAGCACCTGAAATTCCTTTTAAGCCATAAAATCAAAAAGAAGATTCAATAACCATCCGTGCAATCTCTTTTAAAGATTTGATGCCTACGCTGCAAATGCGATGATTTTCAGCATGTGTCCAAAAATTGGTTTTTCTCCACATCATATAGAAATAGTTATCCATTATTCAATTATTTATTTATCGATTTAGATTAGTTTACTGTGTACCGTAATGTATATAGCAAGCTGGATTTAATCAAATGATCTATATAAAATAAGATGACAAACAAACAAACAAACAAANAAACGAAAAACGCTGTAATTCCGAAAATAATCAAGATATCAAAGTTCCAATGAACAATAATAGCAAAGCACCTGAAATTCCTTTTAAGCCATAAAATCAAAAAGAAGATTCAATAACCATCCGTGCAATCTCTTTTAAAGATTTGATGCCTACGCTGCAAATGCGATGGTTTTCAGCATGTGTCCAAAAATTGGTTTTTCTCCACATCATATAGAAATAGTTATCCATTATTCAATTATTTATTTATCGATTTAGATTAGTTTACTGTGTACCGTAATGTATATAGCAAGCTGGATTTAATCAAATGATCTATATAAAATAAGATGACAAACAAACAAACAAACAAATGTCATTGTTCTGGTTTGTAGATGATCTCAAATTTCATAAAAGATCCCTGGTGGTTTTTTTTGGCTAACATTGCAGATATATGTATTTCTTTCTTTCTCTTAGACTTGACATCTTATCAACATTTTCGAACATTGCATCAACAAAGCGGGTAATTGTTTAGTCTTGTTCAAATTACGAGACAGATGTTTTCTTTATGTAAAATGGTTGGTTACAGTTGGTCCATGGTCTGTCTCTCCTTATAAGTACGATGCACTGTCTTCATACAGTAAAAACCCGCATATAAGAACCAAACTTTTTCAAACCAATCTGTTTTGGTTCTTATGTAAATGATAAAATTCATGAAATCAGGCTGTAAGTTCTTAAATTAGGTTCTTAAATTTTCTCAAAAAAAAATTTTTGATAATGTTTCTTTGTTTGCAGTCTGTAAAATGTATCTGTTTAAAATCAAAATGCTGCAGTAGGGGATGGAATATTAGCAATGTGGTGGAACCAGACTTGTTTAGGCCCTTCAGATGATTGAGGAGCAATATTGAAATTTTTGATTTTGCACGATAATCAAATTAATGTTTTGGATTGTCACAGCTGAAACTATATCAATGTATTTGTTCTTCAAAATAAAAACCTGTACAAAACCAGGGTTAAAAGGTTCTTACCTAAAGGAGTAAATAGTGAAGACTTCTGGCTGTAGGTTCTTATTCGAGCAAGGTTCTTATATGGGGGGTTTTTACTGTACTTTTTCTATATAAGTCTATCCCAATTTATTCCAACTCTTTTGATACTTCTATACACGACACAACACTGGGGCCCCAAATTTGGTTTCGATGGAAACAGGCTTGTTCCAGAACATAATTTAGATAACTGTTTTTGAAATCATTATAATCAGAAGGTCAGATCTTAGGTCTCTACCGGGTACACCAAAAAAGTATCCACTTTTGGCAGGCCATGATAAGTTCTACACTTCAGAACGATTTTTAAGACTGGTGATTTAATCTTTAGACAAAGTCCCAAATGATACTGGCGATTTTTAGTCGATTTTTCGGCCTCCTACTTCTCATAATATAAGCGATTTCTTGAAAATTCTTGATCTGGAGCCAGCATAAATTGATCAAAAACATCGATCGAATCTCCTAAAGAAACCTCTTGGACACAACTTGAGAACTAAGGATCGGATTTGTCATGAAAGGTACATGAGCAGTCGCTCGATGCTTACACAATGCTGTAGTATTATTTTTATCAATTCAAAAATCGCTGCTTTTTATAATTCCAAAAATATTTGCGTTGTAAAAAGTAATAGTTTTCTCTTCATCCTTTCAGTCGAAGGCTGTTTCAAGCCAATAATTGTTGATCGCTTATAGCTTAGGAACTCTCCTTCCAAAATGTAATTTAATTTCTTTCGTTTTATAGGCAGCTGTCGGCATCGTCCACCGTTTCAACCAAAACTCCTTCAGAGATGAAAACACCTCACACTGAGCTAGCCGAAGAGGTTTGTCTTCTTTTTACTACCGGTTGTCCCAAAAAAGTGTTAAACTTTTTGATACATCAGCAATATTTTATTTGTGTTACCGGTCTCAAAGATTTCTTTTCATGTATTTGCGTCCAGGACCAAATTCATTTAGGGATGCTTTTCTTTATTCCTACGGGAGAGAAATGATAAAATCAATTTGAGCAATACTATTTTACCAAATATAAGTATTTTAGCCAAAAAGTTAATTCTTTTTATGTTGAATGAAACTGTAAGTCTTAAATGGTAAAAGAGCTTTGTCAAGGACATATTGGCCTGCTTCATTCTTGTCAGACTTTGCATGTAACACACGTTTGGAAATTTAGAATATGTTACACATATATTATGTCCAATCCTGGAGCCACATTTACGGTTGCATGACAAGGACATTCGCAGCCAAATTAATTGATGGCGCTCGTTAAATCACAGACTACCAAAAATTCAAAGAAATTTAAAAGCCTTTGCAGTATCACTCAAATAAATTTGGTCCTTGAGACAAATGCCCAGAAGAAATTTTCAAGATCAGATTTTCAAAGTAAAATTTCCTATGAAAGCATCNACTACCAAAAGTGAGACGTGAGTCCGGACGAAAAACTTTCACTTCTCAAGGAGCGTCGATTTACAACAATTTACCAAGTGACATAAGAGATGAGAAGTACTTTGTCAGCTTTAAAAGGAAAATTAACTCACTTTCTTTTTAAATTCAGAACCCAGTTGTTAATAAGTTTTTTACAGTTTTTATTTTCTCTTGTAAGTTTTTATCCTATTACTTTACAGACTTTAATTTTAACGGAACCCTTACTGGTAGCAGTAACCATTTTTACTGAAAAGGTTATCCTGTATAAATATGGTATATTATTATTATTATTTATTATTGATTTAAGTTGCGTACATTTGATGTACATTAATCTCTAGCAGCGTTCATTTCCTATGATAAGGTATGCGAACAGAAACCTAGTTAAGTGCGCATAAACCTGGTTGGTGCGCAGAAATGAACATAACCCTTGTCTATTTACAGAAAACTAGTTCTGTAATCTGTCGAAGATGGTTGCTCCAGGTGTAAAGCTGTTAAAGTGTTGATAATCAATTTCATATTTCCATTACAGAAATCGTGCCTATAAGTGTGTCAATGCCAAAATTCCGTTCTTCTCGCAGTCACCCTCAGCCAATAGCAAGACGATCGCTCGAGGTAAGTGGGAAAACGAACAATTTCTTTCTACTCAGCACTGGTATCTGTCCAGTTTCAAGGAATCTTTCTCCTGCATTCAAACAAAATTAGGTATTCCCTCTCACTCACCCGGTATGGTTATTTCTTTTAAAGAATACTCTGAGCCAGGATGTAACTCAAGATGTTTTTCGCTCACCAGATGAACGATATCAACCAACAACGAGACTTGTTGCAGCAGAAACCTTTATCTTCAGGCAGCTGTCGAGACAAACTGAGAGAACAAAGTACGGCTACAACAGTGCTACCTACTGGCAATGAAAACGAATACACTGTTGATTACAACGTACAAGAACAGAGAAGTGACAACACGATCAGGCCAAGGTATTTGCCAAGATGTCATATTTATGTGGTTTTCACACGACTTGAAAGCAGTGCGGCTATATGCTGGGATGTTTAGAAGTGATATTTTTTATTCAACGAAATTTGACCAGTTTGTGAAATTTCAAGTCCTTCGGTACATCAAGGCTTCAGTTCAAATTTTTGAGATTGTTCGCTCTATTTTGGATGTAACGTTGAAGAGAAAATGTGTGCAATTAAGACGACCAGAAAGGGATCCGAACCCGTGTTCACGAACCATGCAAGTCAACGTTCTCCTCTCCCATCTGAGCTACCTTGGCGCCGGTTCTTCACCAAAGCACGCAGAGGAAAACACATTTTTCTTGCTTTCAAGGAATAAACCAAATCTTGGTCTTTTCAAATCAAACAAATTGAGAGCTCTTTGCTATTAAATACCTCTTGCATAAGGAGGGGAATATTTGGAATAACCTGTCAGTTGATTATCGACAGGCACATTCCTTGAGTTATTTTAAACTGCGTATTTGGTGTCCTTCGATCTCTCTTATTGAGAACAAGGGTTGCAGTTCTTTCTGTTATTACTATTTTCATAAGATTATCTCCCAACACCGATATATTCTTGGGATAACCGGTTTTAACCAGAGCTGTTTACTTTAACTTTCTTTCTTTCTAGTCGAATTGATATTTGCGAAAAAAGATCACCTTCTTTCGCCATCATCAATGCTCAATCGACATCAACTGAAGTGAATCCCGCTGGTCATCAAGCGACAACTGGTTCCCAAGCAACAGATAACAATCACAATGGGCAATCATGGCGGTTTGAAAACAATAATAATTTGAACATTTTTAGACAGGTAAGCTGATAGATTTTTAATTGCAAACTAACGTTAATAATTTTTCGGGGCACACTATTTCATTCAGGAACAAAATGAAAAATGTTTTTTTTTATATATATAGATATTCCAAGAAAATTGTACAATACAGATTACGAGCTACACTACTTACAAGATTACTCTACAATACTACTAGGAAGATTTCACCCCGGGGAGCAAAACGCTGTGCCTACCCCGAGGCCATTAAATTAAGAAAATAAAAGAACAACTACTTTGACTAATGAAAAATGTCTTCCCAAAGTAAGAATCTACGGTAAATGCCATATTCTTGACGCCATATTCTTTAGGCGTTCTCTTAATCTTGCATCTATCATTCGAACTTGCCATTCGAATCTATCGTTCTACGCTTGCTTCTTTACTTTACTTTCACACCTGATGAGTTAAGCTCAAAACATTGTGTATTATCACTATTCTAGTACATTGTCGTATTTTTAAATAATTATCAGTTTACATAAGAATCTAAACAATCGCATGTTATGTTACAACAATAGTATCAGTTGCTTTAGATTGACACGCCATTTTAAAGCGATCACAGAAAAGGGGAATTTTCTCAAGCAACAAATGAAAATAAGCAAAGTCACAGAAGATGCCCTAAAACTAGTATNACATTGCTACCCTTCGGCGATTACATTTAACATAAATACTAAAATAAATACTAAAATAATATTAACAACTACATGAAGAAGAACCGATCTACAGTGAACTCTCTATGCAACGACTCCTCAAGGAAACCATAAATAAGTCCAGAGCTCGTTAAACGCAGGGTTCGTTGAACCAGGTATATGGCGTTCTCTTAATCTTGCATCTATCATTCGAACTTGCCATTCGAATCTATCGTTCTACGCTTGCTTCTTTACTTTACTTTCACACCTGATGAGTTAAGCTCAAAACATTGTGTATTATCACTATTCTAGTACATTGTCGTATTTTTAAATAATTATCAGTTTACATAAGAATCTAAACAATCGCATGTTATGTTGCAACAATAGTATCAGTTGCTTTAGATTGACACGCCATTTTAAAGCGATCACAGAAAAGGGGAATTTTCTCAAGCAACAAATGAAAATAAACAAAGCCACAGAAGATGCCCTAAAACTAGTATAGCTAATTATCGCGTCATGCCTGCAAAAAGAGATTTTTAAGAGAGGCGATGATTATGTAGTGAAAGAAGAAGGATACATCTAAACATCTGTCTTGTGGGTTTCATTTATCAAATTCAGAAGCTGAACGATAGACATTACAATTCTCCTATATTTAAGAAGTAATTGAAACACTTGATGCTCAGCTTCTGAATTAGGTAGACAAAATCTACGAGGCAGATGTTTAGATCTGTCCTTCTTCTTTCGACTTATACTCATGACTTCTCTCAAAAAAATTTCTGTACTTACGTAAACCGGTTGATTAGCTGCTAAATTATTAAGTTAGTACGCTAGTCAGTTTGCGAATTAGTTAATTAAGCGAGTTTTTCTCTTAGTTTTGTTATCGATTGTGTATGCTTTTAGTAAAATTGCATTTATTCGAGCATCCAGTTTAAACAATCAAAATTAGTCTCCTCTTAAACAGAACAGAGATGGCCTATCACACCACGACCTTCCAAACTACATCTATCCTCCGCAACAACAGCAACAAGACTCTGGAACATACTCATCAGAATCATCTGCACGTGATTTCCTAAACGTCAATCATGCCCTAGCAACGGACATGCTTCTTCCAATCGACAACAGCCCTCATTTGCATGCAGGCGGCCCCTTCTTCCAGCCGAGGAGACAAGGCAATCGGGAAAACATCATTCCTAAACGGCTGTCGTTTCAGGAGAGTACTTACCACCGAAGGTTTGATCATGACTACATCTCAGAGCCAGGTAACTTTGATATATTACATTATGCTGGCACTATTGATGATGATCGTGATGATGTCAACATAGGTATAACAAATGACAGAACTAACAATTTAGGTACATATTCATACATGCCATTACGGAAGAGACCTTGTGTAGATACGCCAACACCACCCATGCAGCTATATAGAATGAAAATGTTCTGAGTATCATTTTTCAAATTAATTCCAATATATAATTATTGTCACTATATTTATATATATAAAGCATGAGCGAGCTAACAATTTAAGTGCATATTCATATATGCCACTAAGAAAGAGACCTTATATAGATTCCTTAGCCTTATTTCGCGCTATATTTCTAACCTTAATCGTTGCAAATTTTGTCAATATTTCCAGTAAATTATTGTGTGAATTATCTGAAGTATTTATTGTTTAGAGAAGATATTAATATAATTAATATTGTTCCATATTCAGTATTCAGAAAGTATATACCGAGTGCGCCGAAAGGGGATCCACTTTTGTCACGATTGGAACTTATCAATAGATAATCTATGAACTGTGAACTATGAACTATGAACAGATACGCTATGAACTGTGAACTATGAACTATGAACAGATACGCTATGGACTGTAACTATGAACTATGAAAAGATAAGCCATGAACTGTGAACTATGAACTAGGAATAGATAAGCTGTGAACTGTAAACTATGAACTATCAATCGATTCAGGCTCTTTTCGGGCTAAGATTCGTAAAGAAATCACGTTCAACTTGATACTNATAATTAATATTGTTCCATATTCAGTATTCAGAAAGTATATACCGAGTGCGCCGAAAGGGGATCCACTTTTGTCACGATTGGAACTTATCAATAGATAATCTATGAACTGTGAACTATGAACTATGAACAGATACGCTATGAACTGTGAACTATGAACTATGAACAGATACGCTATGGACTGTAACTATGAACTATGAAAAGATAAGCCATGAACTGTGAACTATGAACTAGGAATAGATAAGCTGTGAACTGTAAACTATGAACTATCAATCGATTCAGGCTCTTTTCGGGCTAAGATTCGTAAAGAAATCACGTTCAACTTGATACTTCTTGCGGATCCAGTACACCGTAAAGTTGTTTAAAAGATGAGAAATATAACGTGTGTGGACCAAAAAGCAACATCATGAGGAAAATCATCAAAGTTGGGATTTTTACCAAATCAATTCAGGGTTTGTACCACCACAAGACTTTCCAAGTGACAAATTAGCTTTTAAGGGGCCTTTGCAACCGGCATGCTTTGCAACCGGCATGCTTTTGAAGGTGTTGTGGCGCAGTGGTGTAATTCTCTGACTTGCAGCCAGAACAGTCAGGCGGACAGGGTTCGATCCCAGGTAGAGCCCCACCATTTGAGCGTCATGACAAGGGGTCGCGGACTCGATTAGGACTTCTCTACTTCTGCGATCCCAGCGCTTGGCGCTAAAAAACGCAACTTCACCTTCACTTCGCTTTGCACTTGCCATTTCTTTGTTGTCGGCCATTTTAGTGGTCCATTAAAATTGCGACAACAAAGATACCACAAAAGAATGTATTCTCAAAGCATGCCGGTTGCAAAGGCCCCTTTAAATTCAAGGTTCCATTGATTGCAGGGAATTTTTTCTCTCAGATTCATTAGAAAAAATAAAAATTTGAATCTTGGTAGCAAAATCGAATTTTGAATTCCAACGCCGATACTTTTTTGGTCAAGCCTTAATTATATTTATGTATTTATTAGTTTCATGTTTTATTTGCCAGAAATTACGGTAGATTTTGATTGGGTTTGGCTATGAAGTCGTAAAATTTTCAAAATCATTTTATAAAAGCCATTGATCGTTGATTCNTTTAGTGGTCCATTAAAATTGCGACAACAAAGATACCACAAAAGAATGTATTCTCAAAGCATGCCGGTTGCAAAGGCCCCTTTAAATTCAAGGTTCCATTGATTGCAGGGAATTTTTTCTCTCAGATTCATTAGAAAAAATAAAAATTTGAATCTTGGTAGCAAAATCGAATTTTGAATTCCAACGCCGATACTTTTTTGGTCAAGCCTTAATTATATTTATGTATTTATTAGTTTCATGTTTTATTTGCCAGAAATTACGGTAGATTTTGATTGGGTTTGGCTATGAAGTCGTAAAATTTTCAAAATCATTTTATAAAAGCCATTGATCGTTGATTCCAGTTTGTTTTTATTTGATTGTATTTGTTTGAAAGTTGTTATCCCACAGAATCCAACCGAAAAGAAAGGATATTTGTACTTTACCTCCTTACTTCTGATAACAGCTACCAGGTAAGTCAAACAAAGTATAGGCATTTGCCAGAATATACCGGGTGAGTCAATAAAAACAATCCCCATTTGAAAGGCTACTGCTCCCTAGATATCAAGGCAATAATATTGGCAAATACATTATTCAATAATGGACATGTTCAATTATTTTTTAAAATTTTCCTGACTGAAATTGGCCACTCTGTTCTGATATTATGAGGGATTTTCTCGAGGAAGCCCCTTCAAGAAACCTTCAAAACAAGGCTAAAATCACGACCAAATATTCAAAATATTTCTGCTTTACAGCAATGACTTGAATATGTGTTAGCACGTGTTATCCTCTTGGGAGGATGAAATCGTCCGGAGTAGATGTATTATGCTCCCAGGGTTACACGTTCATGCTCCCAAAGGGATAACACGTGCTAAAGCATGTAAAAGCGATTGCTGTAAGGCAGAAATATTTGGGAAATTTGCTCATGATTTTGTGCCATTCTTGAAGGTTTCTGAAGGGGCTTTCTCGGCAAAATCTTTCATAATTTCAGAATGGAGTGGCCGATTTCAGTCAGGTAAATTTTAAAATATATTTAAACATGTCCATAATAAGATAATATATTTTCCAATATTATTGCCTTCATATCCAGGGAGCAGTGGCCTTTCAAACGGAAATTGATTTTATTGAGTCACCCGGTACTATCAAAAAAATCCTTCAACGTACTATGTTTCATTTTATAGCAGAAAGGTTAACTTAGATGTGGGAATTTATTTCACCAAAATCAGTCATATTGTTCTGGAGTTATTGACGATTTCGCTTGATAGTTATTTTAGGAAGTCAATGAAAAAGGACAAGAGGTTACAACCGAAGTTTGCTAGTGTTCAGCTTTAAAATAATTCTTATCTGACTTCGAAGCCCCATGCAATCCCGAGATGCAAGGCGGACAGCGCCTTCGCATTCGACTGCGGAATGGTCTATTCACATCAAAATCTTCCGAGAAGCTAACATAAGCCATGAAAATGCGAGGGACACATTTAGATTATTTGTTTCCCACCGCAGAAGTTGCTTATGTTAATTGTCACTGTTCATAAGCTGAAATTAGAGAAAATTTGATCAACAGTTTAATCCATTATCTCGCATGTACGAAGACAGCTCCATAAAAAAATTGCTGATAACTCTAGAACGAAATGAGCTATTTTAGCGAAATAACTTTCAACATGTAAATTTGGCTTCTCACTATAAAATAGCATACAGTGCGATGAAATTGGTGGATTATTCCTAATTTTACAGTTTGTCAAACGCCGATACTTTTTTGCTTACCATGTAGTTCTATGACGATAAAAAGATATCCAACAAAATAACCCTGTCATTGGGCGTGAGCGCTTTATCTCATCATCACGAATCAGAAACGATCAGCAACGTACAGTACAGTTCTTTCGTAACTTAACATCCTCGAATTCGGAAGAATTCGTTTAAGAATTAAGAATTTTTCATGTGATTTCATGTGAACTTTCGTATGAATTCGTAAACGTTCGCATGAATTCGTAAGGGTTCGTAGCAATTCGTAACGTTTCTTGCAGCTTCGTAGGGACTCTTATGAATTCGTGGATGCTAAGTTACGATACAATGTTAGGCAACGATAACAAATCAATANCATCAAAATCTTCCGAGAAGCTAACATAAGCCATGAAAATGCGAGGGACACATTTAGATTATTTGTTTCCCACCGCAGAAGTTGCTTATGTTAATTGTCACTGTTCATAAGCTGAAATTAGAGAAAATTTGATCAACAGTTTAATCCATTATCTCGCATGTACGAAGACAGCTCCATAAAAAAATTGCTGATAACTCTAGAACGAAATGAGCTATTTTAGCGAAATAACTTTCAACATGTAAATTTGGCTTCTCACTATAAAATAGCATACAGTGCGATGAAATTGGTGGATTATTCCTAATTTTACAGTTTGTCAAACGCCGATACTTTTTTGCTTACCATGTAGTTCTATGACGATAAAAAGATATCCAACAAAATAACCCTGTCATTGGGCGTGAGCGCTTTATCTCATCATCACGAATCAGAAACGATCAGCAACGTACAGTACAGTTCTTTCGTAACTTAACATCCTCGAATTCGGAAGAATTCGTTTAAGAATTAAGAATTTTTCATGTGATTTCATGTGAACTTTCGTATGAATTCGTAAACGTTCGCATGAATTCGTAAGGGTTCGTAGCAATTCGTAACGTTTCTTGCAGCTTCGTAGGGACTCTTATGAATTCGTGGATGCTAAGTTACGATACAATGTTAGGCAACGATAACAAATCAATATGAAAATGCGGCAAACTGCCTTCATTATGGACAGAGAAGTCAGTTTGGCTGGACAGACATTAGGGCCACATTGGCTGGCAGGCATAGCCTCAGCCAATAATCAGGAAAGTTTTGTTTCTGTTTTACAGTAGCTGCACGCATCATACTGCTATTTGAAGCTCAGTTTGTATGCAAGAATCCCATGGCTACTCAGTTGTCCTATCTCCTAGCAATCAGGCCTACGCGAGATTCCCAAAATTCCCACGCAAGAGTTCCTGCTGTTGTTACGAATTCATACACTTTCTTACGAATCCGTCTGAATTCATCTCCGAATTTGGGAAAATTCGTACGAATCCTTACGACTTCGGGGGAATTCTAACGAACGAAAATTGTGTTAAATTACGAAAGAACTTTACTGTATATACTCCATAAAATTGTTTCAGAGNCAATAATCAGGAAAGTTTTGTTTCTGTTTTACGGTAGCTGCACGAATCTGCTATTTGAAGCTCAGTTTGTATGCAAGAATCCCATGACTACTCAGTTGTCCTATCTCCTAGCAATCAGGCCTACGCGAGATTCCCAAATTTCCCACGCAAGAGTTCCTACTGTTCTTACGAATTCATACACGTTCTTACGAATCCGTCTGAATTCATCTCCGAATTCGGGAAAATTCGTACGAATCCTTACGACTTCGGGGGAATTCTAACGAACGAAAATTGTGTTAAATTACGAAAGAACTTTACTGTCTATACTCCATAAAATTGTTTCAGAGCTCCAAAGACTTTTTGCAATCATTGTAAGATGTTATTACTTGAAAAACGGAAATCATCATCGAAACTGTCATAAATCTTTAAATTTTCGATTAGAACAATTAAAAATTCGAATAAGATCTCTGACGAATATAAGTGTTTTTGTTTACATTTGTTTATAATCCTGTTACGCTAGTAATTACGTAAAGCCTGCTTATTACCTCAGATTTCTCAAATCAAAACAGTCGAAAATCTTACTTCAATTTCAATCTTCTGTGCGTCTAATTAAGATCTCAACAACCAATTACATACAACGGTCAAACTAATTATCTTTCTGCCATATGGGTCTCAATTAAGAACTTTTCTAATTAAGGCGGAAAATTTGCACTTCAGGGGAGCAATATGCTTCATTAATGGACCGGGGGGAGGGTTTACTGACTGTCTTCCAATAGACCATTCCGCAGGCGAATGCGAAGACGCTCAACCCTATGCATCATGGGATCGTATGGGGGATTGTTTACGCGCGAAAACACTAACTTCGACAACTTCGACTTCGGTTTCGAATTTGAAAGTCTGCGATCCCGAGATGCAAAGCGAACAGCGCCTTCCCATTCGACTGCGGAATGGTCTATTTTCAAGTGATATTCAGTCATTCGTACTACCTAGTGAATCAAAAAATGTTCAGACTGTGAGAATGTCGTTTTACAAAAATTCATTCAATTCCTTCAAACTGATTTCTATTGTGTAGCTTTCATGTCAACTTAGATATAAAAATGTAGTTGGTCAAAATCGGTCGTATCTTTGTCGAATCACAAGCAATTTTATCAAAATCGTTAATCTTAGAATCCTTAAATCTTTAAACAATTTTTCTAACAATTTAGCTCCACGTTTGCTACCAATCACCCTGGTTGTTACAATAGACAATTGCGCTAAAGATACCGTCATGTCAGGGAATTGTGTACCATGATCCTTTGCGTTCCATAATAAATCGACCAATCAAATCAATTGAAATTCTTATTTAGCAATTACTTTCTGCATGCACAACGAGACAGTTAGCCATACTAGTTTCAGAGCTTCTTTTGCAACTTCGTTTGTTTTGATTGTTGCTTGAGAGAATTCCATTGGTCTTTCATCGCTAATCTTCTAAAATCACGCCTACCAATGGCAAATGATGCTATTGTTACAAAATCTGCCCTTATTTGTCGAGGAAGATACAAATAATTCTGAATTAGATACTTATTTAAATCTATTCATGCAGATGGTGTGACGTCACACCAGCGATAAAAACAAAACGCCATCTTGCTTTGGGGTAAATCTTCTGAAAATTTCTACAGGTTTCTATAGGAAATTTGCACAATGTTGCATGGAGTTGCTTTTGTATTCTCCCTCGCGATATTGAGTAGGGAAAGGATAGGTAGCAATCGTCAGTCAGACCTAAACTAATAAAATAATTGCACGAATAAGCTGTTCTTGAAGCAGACCATAAATTTAGTCCAAGAAAGCTGTCCTACAAAAACTATAAACGAAAACAACACCATCCTTGCTCAGTCCCTTTCCGCAGCCTTTCCCCCGTTTCTCCCTCCAACGACCTCCGTCATGAGAGCTATTATGCTCCTCCCCCGTATAATCAACAACAGTTTACCATACCTAGCAACATGTTTCTATATTATGGACGATTTCAATCTGAATGCTCCAGATTTAGTTTCAGTTCGAGTCAGCTGCGTTCGGTCAGAGAGGGAAAGAAGAAGACAAAATCTTAACGTAGTAAGCAATCAGACAGTAAATTTGTTGGTAAGTGTCCTGCAATTAATGTAAATATCACTTGTGACTTGTTGCCCGAATTCACGAAGAAATTGACATTTTTAGGTTAAATTAGTAGCTTTTATCAGTAAATTATTATATCCATGTAACTAGGTCTCTTGTTTTCTAAATTCATATTGCAATTTATTTTATGACAAAATTATACCAGGTGAGTCAGAAAAATGTTTAGACGTTTGAAAAACTGTAGCATTCAAACCATTTATTAGATTCCTATCTACTATTTTCAAAATTCCTATAAACTGATAATACCTGTGTAGCTAACATATCAACTTAGATAAGGAAATTTAGTTTGTCAAAATCGGTAGTATCGTTCTCAAATTACAAGCGATTTTATAAAAATGCTTCATCTCAAAATCCTTCAAAACAGGCTTAGAATCCTAGATCAAATTTTCTAGCAAACCATGATGATAAAAAATAGACCAAAAATCGCTGACTGACAGTCTCAAGTGTATGCGATTATGCAGCAGCCTCTTTATACGCCTAGTAAACGTTTGATTGATAAGATAGACAAATATAATCTGATTGTCATAGCTGTGGGGCTAAATTGCTAGCAACTTGGATCAAGGATTTTAGGGATGTTCTTTTAACCGGACCCTACGACCCCACGACCCCGGACCATACGACCCCAGACCATACAACCATACGACCCCAGACCATACGACCCCAGTTTTATGATTTGGTTTTATGATTGATTCCGAGATTTCCCCAGTGGATTTCCCTAGTTGCCCCACACCGAAGTGGGGCTGATAGCCC
>REGM01000123.1:567573-582961 GCA_004194415.1 Aurelia aurita
ATTTTACTAAATTATTAATCCTCAGATTGTATTTAATTTGCTTAGTGCTGAAGAAATTCCAAAGGTATGATGGATTCAGCGAATTCAGAGTTTTGAATACCTCTAACATTAGTTGTTGAAGATTCTTGATATGAATTGTTACATCTGCCCCTCTCAGTAGACACATATCAAACGATGCATCGTAATCCTTATGGAGCACCCAGAGTGCACGTTTATGTGTTCGATTGATCTCTTTATTCGCAGCTTTAGATGAGAATATCCAAATTAAAGGGCAATAATTGAAATTGGCCAACACTGTTGTATTGCATAGGAGTCTAGCTTTCGTATTATCAAGATAGTTCCTAAGTCGTGAGAATGCACTCACTTTTCTGTCTACTTTACCGCACAGTTCTAGAATATGCTTGTTCGATCCCAGGGTTCGATCCCAGGTAGAGCCCTACCATTTGAGCGTCATGACAAGGGGTCGCGGACTCGATTAGGTGTTCTCTACTTCTGCGATCCCAGCGCTTGGCGCTAAAAAACCGCAACTTCACCTTCACTTCACCTTCAGATAGAAATTATCAATTGTTATTGCTATTTATACTTCGCCACACGCTGCACAGTTATTTGAGCAGAAAAATATGCAAGCTACCAATTTTACATCCAAGTATTGAAGCGATTTTCTTACCGCTGCCCAAATAAGGCTAGTGTTTGAAACGCACGTTGTTAAAATTTATTGCTTAACTATGAGTCCGTAGAAATCTATTTTTTGCAGTCGCAAGCCATTTACGCTTTTTGTGAAGCTTTGATGCCAATGTCATTTTGTTCTTACCCTTCCCTTGCAGAGCTGATAACATTGGCAAGGCCCATACTGATATCTACACTGCTCCTGTCATTGCCCGTGCTGATGGCACTGTTCTTTGGACCAATGCTGTTACACTAAAAGCCTCATGTGATGTAAACATCAAATGGTTTCCAGTTGACTCCCAGGTTAGTGAGGCCTGATTTAAACGTCGTGGCTCTCTGGAGCCTTCCTTGGATCGGCAGAGCTTGCCAAGCTGCGTGACTCAAGAGCGGTTTCGTTTCAAATTTCGAAATTTTCATTGCCAAACTCAATTCATGATAACATAATGCGTGAGTTTTAAGCTAAACTACTTAAGAATTCTCAAACACATTGGGAGGGACACATTTAAGTTCGACATTTGAAACGGGAGTCGCGCCAAACCATGAAGCAATGCGGACACTCGCAGCGCTCCTCCAACGAGGTACATTACTGAGCTCGCAGTGAAGGTAGTAGCTGCGGATAAAAAATCAATTCAAGATAAAGGTGTCCGCATTGCTCCATGGCCAAACATTCTCAAGTGTCGCTCCAAATGGGGTTAAATTTGCCACATGAGTGGAGCGACGTTTGACACTCATTCCCCAAATATTCTCCAAATCGAGCAAACATTCAGGAAAATTCTATTTCCAAATATTTGCATAGCAAAAGACCGCCTTGAGGCATAGGGTATAGTATTGCTTTATAATGACAAGGAAACTGATGAAATGTAAATATTCCCTCCAGTCAATAGACAATAACGCTTAAGATGGCAGCTCCAAAGATTCTGTTGTGTTTTGCTGCAAAGCATGCTGGTAAAAAGTTCCCTGGTGACCACCTAACGAGATAGAAATTTTAGTCTGCCGTTTTGACTAGCTGGCTAGAATTCCAATCGACCTTGAATTCGAATGCAACATGGTTTGAAAGAAAACTTTTCCAAAACAGAAAAGGTAACTTTTTGATTCGAATTGAAGTTTTGATTAAAGATTCGCTTGTTTGCATTGAATTACTAGTAGCTAGTCGAAACGGCAGACCACAATTTGTTGTCGTTAGGTGGTCGTTAGGGAGCTTCTTACCAGCATGCTTTGCGTGGCCGCCATCTTTAGCTTTATTGTCTAAACTAGGGGTCAATGGGAACGTTTTATGTCCAAATCCGTATCTGATTGAACAGCATGTTTTGACCGTTTGCGAGCAATTTGAGGATCCAAAATTATCAGAAAAATATAGAAAATTAATTTGAAGCTCCATTGAGACAGGGAATTTTATGAATTGATATTTTTTGCTGAGGGGCAAATCACTCCCAAGAAAGGGTATGAGATTATTAATCACAAGCGGTTATTTTGTGATTATTTTGTGATTATTTTGTGATTATTTTGATAATTTGTGATTATTGTGTGATTATTTGATTATTTTGTGATTATTTGATTATTTTGAAAGCGTACGAGATTATAATCAGTGATTTGCCCCTCTATTTTGGCAGTATGATCTTTTCAAACAAATTTTGACTCATCCGGTACAGAATTATTCTTTGGCAGGAATGTCCACTAGCTTTTGGATCATGGTCTTATGCTGCTGACCGTCTTGCAATTGCATTCAACAATAAACCAGTGAGCAAGGAGGACATTCAAGAGGGTAATGTTTCTTTATTTTTAATATATACGTTCACATTTGGTTAATATTATTCAGAAATTGCCGCGGGGTTGCTATGTATTTCCATGCTCCCTGTGGCATCGTCTTGTAATTTTGTGATTGTTATTGTAAATTTTATGAGGATATAGAAAAAATATTTTAATTATTCGCAAGAATAGGCATCAAATCTTTGCAAAACTTTCAAATTAATTGTGCAAAATTTTATTGCCCCCTTGACTTATTACGTTGAGTCCTAGTAATCGCTACCACCCACACCCACCCTACTCGTTCATACTAGGACTCATGGCATTCCAGCACTAAAGTTGGCACTGTTTAGGCCGCTCACCCCAACTTCTTGAGCGAGGTGGGTGGGTGGTAGCGATTACTAGGACTCAACGTAATAAGTCTAATTGCCCCCTTCTTTCAAATGAATTGCTAGAAGAGAACTTTAGGTTGTTTGCCATAGTTCCAGAGAGAGCATTTTTGATATCATCATTATTTCTGGAATTAAAGGGTTTTTATATTTTATGTCACAACTTCAAAACTAGCAGAGATATAAAAAGCGCTGTAATTCCAAAAAGAAGGACTATACCAAAAATGCTCTCTCTGAGATTATGGCAAAGGACCTAAAGTTCCTTTTGAGCAAGTCATCTAAAAGTATAGTACAATAACATTTTTACAAGATTAATTTTAAAGTTTTTCAAAGATTCAACGACTATGCTTGTACGCTTACGCCTACGCTGTAATTCAAATTTGGTTACTATGATTCAAAAATTGAATTATTCGCAATACAGCTACACTCAATTTTTTTTATAAGAAACCGTTGATAAGAAACTGTAGTAACCTCTTCCAGAAAATTAAGAAATTCTATTAGAGCGATCAGAGGTTAATTCAAAGTTTAGAAACTTTTCAAAGTTTGTTATGAGTCGCAAAGCGTTTTCTAGAAGAAAGTGTATCGCCAGCTCAAATAATACTAAGAAGTATAATTTTTGTTATGATTTGGTTCTTTCTTGTAAATCCTTGTTCAAAATGCAGTCCTCACCGAATTTTGATAATATGGGAAATTCAGTTTTATGAAAAATTAAAAATCTCTTCAAGAAGAGAATGCAATACGAATGCAGAAGTTTTTCACAACAATACGGAGCTACAATTTAGCTTAGTAAGCGAATTAAAAATGTCTCCTGCAAGAACCGTTTACTAACGGGTGCTAAAAAAAACATCCACTTTTGACAGGCCACGATGAATCGTACACTGGATTGATTTTGAAGATTTATCATTTAATCTTTTAGCTAAAATCCAAAATTAGAATCCAGGATTTTTTGTAAATATTTTAATCTTCTTTTTCTTGAGCTATAAGCGAATTTCTTAAAATTTTTGCTCTGGAAAACACTGAAAAGGTTAAAAAAACATCGATCAAATTTTCAAAGATCTAGACATGAATGGACAAAGAGAAAGCTTTTTCGTTGTGATTTGGGGATTTAGAAATCGATTACTTATAATCTGCTGCATGAGCATTAATTCAACGAACCGGCCTGTTGTGAAATTCTGGAGTAGTTGCGCCGCTCCAAGCCGTGACCCGCAAGACAATTCAGCGAGACTCCATGCTTGCTTGACCTCATGGAGCTTCCCTGTTTCCAAATCACCACCAAAAAGTTTTCTCTTTGTCCATTCATGTCGAATCTTTAGAAAATTTGATCGATGTATTTTTATCGTTTTCAGTGTTTTCGAGACCAAATATTTTAAGAAACTCGCTTAGCTCAAGAAACAGAAGACTAAAGCCCCGGTCAAACGCATCCAACATTTGATCCAACATGCAGAAAACAAATGTTGGATGAAATGTTGGTTTGACCACCCATGTTGGATCATCTAATATTTGCAAATTGATGTTGGATGGAGTTTGATCGAGATCAAAAACAAATTTTGTTTTCAAATGTTGGATGGAATGTTGGATGCGTTTGACCGCTTCATCCAACATTTCACCCAACATTTCATTTGTGGGCATGCGCAGAACGTTCTAAAAAGTTGATATTCTGTCATTTCACCGCCATTTTTCAATAATTTTCAACATGTTGCTTTCGAAGTCANGTGTGGATGTTTTGTGGCAAAGATGCCAATGATAAGATAAACCGAACTCATAAGCGTGCGTTGAGAACACTCCACAATGATTACGACTCTCCCTTTGATACACTTCTGGAGAAAAGTGACACCGTAACGATCCATGTTAAAAATCTCCAAAAATTGATGCTAGAAATTTATAAGTCAATGAGCCATCTAAATCCATCATACATTTGGCACCTTCATGAAAGGAAAGAGGTCCAATATGATCTCAGAACTAAGCATCTCTGCAAGTTACCGGTCACGAGAACGACAAAATTTGGCATGGAGTCACTCTCATTCAGAGGAAGCCTATTGTGGAACTCTCTGTGCGATGAAATAAAGGAGCTACCAACAGTTGCAAGCTTTAAAAAAAAGATAAAAGCCTGGATGGGTGAAAAATGTAATTGTAAAATTTGTAAGTAGCCTGTTCATAAGTTATGTAGCTTGTAAATATACCGTATATTTTTCTATATCTTTGTAAATTGTTTTGTAAATAGTTGGTATTAATTAGTTTCTTAGAACTATGCTACACCAACTTTAAATAATGATGATTTGATTTGATTTGATTTGATACGTTAAAGCCCAATCTCCATTAAAGCGAATCGCAGCGATCGCCAGCGATCGACGCCTTGTGAGCATGCGCAGTCCATATGCTGGTCGCCGCGGTTCGCCCAGTAGTTCAACTTGGTTGAACTTTTCAGCGATCGCCAGCGATCGCCAGCGATTCGCTTTAATGGAGATTGGGCTTAAGAAACCCGGCTACAAATATCAGAGCTCAGAACCAAATTTTCGTATGAAAAACTGAGCATATATTCAATTGAGATAAAAGAAACTTATTTCTTGGCTTTGAAGTGGGATTTCTTAATTTCTACCAATATATACCGCTGAATATCTGAAGAATTGCAGCACCATTTGGGTTATTGGTAATACTGAAATTGAATAAATTTTCCATGCACGTGTAAACTTCAAACGAACGACAGAGAGCAAAGACAAACGCATCGCTATCTCTGTCAAGGTTATGACTTGAAAATAGTCCGTAACAATGTCAAGGAAAGGCCGATTTCGGCAAACTATATTTTCGTGACAATCTATAGAGTGTCCCAAAAACTGAGCCCCATTTGTGTGGCTGCTGTGGAGGAGCTGCAGCTTTTTTACACAGTTGCATAGGATAGGCTCCAACTTAGAGTTTGAGACTTTGTTTGAATTATTCTGACAAGTGGTTGCTGTTTTCCCAAAAACAGCGCTTCCTTTTTTCTAAGAAAATGTCAAAATCAAGTCAATATTGAAATAAAGGGTTCCAGCGTTTTATTTGAATTGTTTGTACATTTGAATAAGGGTTAGCAGAGTTTGTTTAGTTAAAATACAACGCTTTTAACCCTTTTACAGATCTTGATAAATTTCAAAGACGACACTAGAACCCTTTATTTCAATGTTTACTTGATTTTAACATTTTTTGAGAACAAAGGAAGTGCTGTTTTTGAAGCAACCATTTGTTTTGAATTCTTGTCCCATAAATCAGCAAATCAGCAAATCAGCAACCACTTGTCAGATTGACTCAAACAAGGTCTCAAATTCTAAGTAGAGGCCTGTCCTATGCAACTATACAGGGTGTCTCAGAAAAAAGGCAACTTAAAGGGAATGTGAGCATATAAAGTGGCTCAAGCCACTTGCGGTTAAATTCTAGCCAATCAGATATCAGTATTTCCTGTTGATGTAGTTGAGTTACCCAAATATGGTGCGGTGCGTGTCAAACTCTATTGTCTTTGCACGGCTATTTTTATCAAAGGCTTATCAATGCTTACATTCTCTTTAACTATCATCGAAAATTTTCAAAAAATAATATGATTTGAATAGATATAACGTATACCATCTGGAAGTACGATCTATCTTCTTTCTAATGATATGCAGTTTGGATAAATTGATGGAAGTATTTATCATGTCCTATTGTAATGCAGCATGCTGTAAGAACAAATCAAGAACTTTTTATCGTAGAAAGTTACAAAACAGATTTCGTGAAAACATTTACATCCTAGTAGCACTTAAGGCGATGCTCTTTGGTAGGAAACATACAGATTTACTCCCATGATATAGCGATAAATAATGCCATTGATGCAATCAAACTGCATACCATTGGAAAGAAGAAAGGTTGCGCTTTCAGATGGTATACATTACATCTATTCAAATCTTATCATTTTTGGACAATTTTAAATTATAGTTGGGTTGCGTTTTTTCTGAAACTACCTGTATAAACTAAAGTTACAGCTCTTACACAGTAGCCACTCAAACACAATTTTTTGGGGACACCCCGCATATTTTCGTCTTTCTTTAGTATGATATAGTTTTATTTCTCTAGAGAGATTTCCTGACAAACATGACATTTTTAGCTACAACTTCTCAAAAATTGCATTCTTTTACAGCGGGCGTGTTCTTCTCAAATGGTGTATGGAACTTCATCAGCTTCAGCTCAAAGGCATCATTAAGGCGTTTCTCTTGCTGCAAGGAAGCTTTCTCGCAAATCGAATACAAATTCAAATTACAACGACGGCCTACTTTCTTTCTCCTTTATTTGATTTTCCCATGTATCGCTATCGTTGTCCTTGCCCTTTTATCATACATAATACCACCCGAAGCAGGAGAACGAATTGGGTTCGGTGTGACCGTTATTCTCAGCTTCAGTGTTTATTTGATCGTCATTTCCGACAAACTGCCTGAGAAATCAGATAGCTCACCTCTCTTGGGAATCCTGTATGTCCTCGTCTTTTACTTGCTTGTCTTCTCTTTTGTACTATCAACTATAAACGCCCGGCTGTACTTCAATAAACATCGTCCACCAAAGTGGTTGCTTAATTGGGCATTAGGGTCAGGGACCGGCTCGAACTGGAGCTGGTCATTTAGCAAGAAGTTCCGGTTCCGGAAAGGAGAGAATAAGATCATGGTGAAACCATTCCAAGAGCAAAGTTACCAAGAAGAGATGAAGGAGAAAGGGAAAAAGGAAGGCTTGAGTTCATGGGAGATGGATTGTGGAAATGATGATGAAGGTTTGTTGCATTATTCTTAATTCTGGTGTTCAAAATTTAGTGGTTCTTTTATTGCTCATTAATCGAGTCTCATTTTCGCATTTTCGACAGACCTGGTGTCCAACTTAGACTTTCCCTAGAAGTACGAAAAAAACTGGTAAAAAAATCAG
This sequence comes from Aurelia aurita, assembly GCA_004194415.1. Classification (NCBI taxonomy): domain Eukaryota; kingdom Metazoa; phylum Cnidaria; class Scyphozoa; order Semaeostomeae; family Ulmaridae; genus Aurelia; species Aurelia aurita. The sequence continues at coordinate 575,283 of REGM01000123.1, forward strand.
CAAGACTAGGCCCTTTATGATGAAAACTATCCCACCTTCCAGGCTGGGATGAAATCTGCGCCTGTTTATACGTAAAATTTAATCTCACGTTCCTGCTTTTTAGTCCCACCTCCCAGCATGGGCGGTAGGAGACGCGTGGATTGCTTTTTTCAAAATATTGTGGTCATAGGTTGGGGTTATTAAGATTAAATTAGCCGCGATGTTTTCATAGCGGCTTCCTGTTATTTTGTAGCCATTTACGGTTGACCGTAAGTAGTCTTAGGAAGGTAGTCTTAATCTATAGTTCTTCTTTTGCTATAAAATCAAGTCTACTCTTAAAGGGGCCTGTGCAAGATAGATCCTTTGCGCGCCGAAGTTGACTTTCTGATTATCAGAAAGTAAGATGGCTGCCGCCTAGCATCTTGTCTGATGTTACCAGCTTTTGTTTGAAAGAGCATCATGTCAGGGACAGGCAGTAAGCTTGGAAGACCGAAGCGGGGAGAAGCTCGACATGTGGTGTACTTTTCAGAGTCAACATATAACATTTGGACGAAGGCCAAGCAGGAAACGTGCGATAAAAGATCGTCCAATCACAACGACTTTGGGAAGTGCTTCATGTATGCAACTTCTAAGGTCCTGAAATGTACTTATAAGATCCCATGGGCGACACATTTCAGGACCTTAGAAGTTGCATACATGAAGCCCTTGCCAGCATTTGTTTTTGTTTTGATTGCATGCACGCCCGCAAAGGATCTATCTTGCACAGGCCCCTTTAATGGACTCCTTTCACATGCACAATGGGCGATTCAGTCATCCAGGTTTACATTCACGGCTTGATAAATCAACGGTTGAAATCATTTGTTTGCAATCACTAATCACTTTGTACTGACATGTCAATAAAAAGCAACAGATACGCCATTGCGATAAGATCTCTGTCCTAGTTCATACCGAGTGAGTAAAAAATTTACAGACGTTCGAAAGCCTGTTGCTCTCAAACAATTTCTCAGATTCCTATAAACTGATAATACCTGTGTAATTAGCATATCAACTTAGATAAAAAATTGAGTTTATTAAAATCGGTCATATCATTCTATAGTTACAAGCGATATTACAAAAATGCTTCCTCTCAAAATCCTTCAAAGCAGGCCTAAAATCCTTGATCAAATTTGCTAGCAATTCTGCCTCGTGATAATAGAAAATATACAGAAAGGACTGAATATCAGTCACAAGAGTATACGATTATGCAGCCGCCTCTTTAAATAGCTAGTAAATGTTTTTGAGCAACGAGATAGACTGATAGAATTTCATTATGATAGCCGTCGTGGGGCTAAACTGCTACCAAATTTGATCAAGGATTTTAGGCCTATTTGAAGGATTTTGAGATTAAGCATTTTGGTAAAATAGCTTGCAATATGAGAACAATAAAACCGATTTCGACAGACTAAATTTTCTTATCTAAGTTGATATGTTAGTCACACAGGTATTATCAGTTTATAGGAGTTTTGAAAAACGGTTTGAGATCTACATGCTTTCAAACATCTATGCAATTTTTTTACTCACCCCGTGCACGGAGCAATATTTTTTTAAACCAAGAAGATTAAGCAGTATCTCCTTGGCTGAAATTTACCTTGGAAGGTGAAACGCCATTGCAAGCAAGTTGCTGTTTAAAGACTATAGTGTAGCAGGGCCTTAGACGTAGACTTATGACATGCATAAAAAATGCATAAATTCTAATATTTTGAAAGCAAGAATCGGGACAACCACATCTATTTTTATCCAAAAACCTGGGAAAACAATTTTTGAGAAATTGTTCTTTTGAGAGCAAAATCGTGCATTGTAAGTTATAAAAATTTCCAAAATTACGTTAAAGCCTTGGTTTTTTTTATCGCTCTAATAATTTTTGCTGTATGGTTTTTCAAACAGCGGATGCATTCTTTTTTTACTTACCCCAGGGCATCCTTTAAGGATTTCTTATTGGTGGGGAATCCATTGAAAGGGCAACTAAAGATCGCCCTGTAGAGCATTTTACAAAATCAATAAACGATTTAGCATGCAATAGAATCAGTGTTTTTTGCCGTAATAGCATCAGTTTGGAACCAGTGTTGTAGAGCTGGGGGGCACAGGGGGGCTCGGCCCCTCTAGTTATTTTTTTGGTTATTTTGGGGGGCTTTAGCTCCCTAGTTATTTCAACAAAATTATAATTTTCTGTTGAAATACTGTAAATATCTTTGTTCTTACAAGCTGTTTCTTATTAAAAAACAGCACTTTATAACAAGAATAGCATTTCCACCGCAAAAAACAATGCCAGATAGAGTGAAAAAAGTTATATCATTAGCGAAATGTTTCAAGCCGTTGTCAATCATGATCTTCATCGACTAGATATCTAAATATCATTATAATATATTCATCAATTAAAAAGCGCACTTTTTACAATGCACTCATTTTTTATAAGAAACTTGGCCCTAAACTTTATAGTATACGGTTTCTCAACTTTGTACCCAATTCTTATCGTAAAAGGTTCTTGTACAGTTTCTTCATCTTTCATAAATTGAATTTTACAATGTATCAAAATTCACTGAGGACTGCTTTTTGAAGCATGAATTTCAATAAAGAACCAAATCATAAACAAAAATGAGACTTTTTAGTATCATTTGGGTTGGCAATACATTTTCTGTTTAAAAAAACTTTGCAACTCACAACCAAAATTGAAAGAGTGTCTTAACTTTGAATTGACCTCTGATCGTTTCTAGTGGAGTTTCTTAATTTTCTGGAAGAGGCTACTAAAATTTCTTATAAGAGGTTTCTTATAAAAACAATGAATGTAGGGCATTTTCCGGTAATGTAAAAGGTGAGGTCTCAAAAAATTTCCCAGGGGCCAGCCCCTGGACCCCCCCCAATTGTACTCGCTCCGCTCGCAGCCCCCCAATATGAACTTTGTTCCGACGGGCCTACTACCTGAGCCCCCTAGATATCGATCCAGCTCTACACCACTGTTTGGAACTCACTCACAATGATGAATGATGACTTTTTTAGGACAAAATTATCTAATGCCAAGTTAACATTAACGCAAACTGTATAATCTTCTATCAAACCTGTCTTCAACTTACATTCATGATATTCTGAACACAGTTTTTGGCTGAAAAGGGCACTTCACTGGTGAGGAAAATGGGCATNGTCTCAAAAAATTTCCCAGGGGCCAGCCCCTGGACCCCCCCCAATTGTACTCGCTCCGCTCGCAGCCCCCCAATATGAACTTTGTTCCGACGGGCCTACTACCTGAGCCCCCTAGATATCGATCCAGCTCTACACCACTGTTTGGAACTCACTCACAATGATGAATGATGACTTTTTTAGGACAAAATTATCTAATGCCAAGTTAACATTAACGCAAACTGTATAATCTTCTATCAAACCTGTCTTCAACTTACATTCATGATATTCTGAACACAGTTTTTGGCTGAAAAGGGCACTTCACTGGTGAGGAAAATGGGCATGACTGGTGGGGACATTGAAGGGGCTGATGGGGAATTTTTCCCACCACTTTGTATGTTAAAATATGCACCCGGTAGATGAGACCCCTAGTAAAGTAGCGATATCTCTATCTTCTTTCCTAGAGACATACAAGATGCAATGGCAAGCAATTTCTGCATATTTGGACAAACTCTTTTTCAAGATTATGGTGGCGTTAGTTATAGCAACACCGTTGATTGTCATCAGAGCACTTTAAAAGGTCAAATACCTACAAACAGCTTATTGCGCTATTACGTATTAAAAGTTTATCTAAAATGTATTGCTATAGTATATTTAATGTGAGCGAAACACGAATTTTTTTTGCATAACAAACGCTATATAAAGAAACTGAACCTTCAGATCCCTTAAAAAATTAAGTAACTCCAGCACTGGGAAAAAATTATTCAAGCAACTATATTTTTAAGTCAAGGCAATCCTCAAGCATATTTTTACTTTATTATCACTTGTTTTGTTTCCTGTATTATATTACTCGGAAGGTACTTGAGTAATGTCTAAACATTGGAAAATCTTCAAACAACTCCGTTTTGAAATGTTCACGAGGACACAGGAAGTAAACATGAAGATTATTCGCAAGAAACTCTGAGTAATCAAAATCTGATAATTTTAAAACTTTCAGTACTGGCTCATAATTCTTAGTTTCTAATAAAAACAACTTGTATGTAGTGGGTGTCCAAAAAGCATATACAGGATGAGTCAGAAACTTGCGCTTTTTGGAAAACTGTAGAATTGATCAAGTTGATAGATCTCAAAGATTCTTTTGCTAGCATTTCTGTGTCGTNGTTTTGTTTCCTGTATTATATTACTCGGAAGGTACTTGAGTAATGTCTAAACATTGGAAAATCTTCAAACAACTCCGTTTTGAAATGTTCACGAGGACACAGGAAGTAAACATGAAGATTATTCGCAAGAAACTCTGAGTAATCAAAATCTGATAATTTTAAAACTTTCAGTACTGGCTCATAATTCTTAGTTTCTAATAAAAACAACTTGTATGTAGTGGGTGTCCAAAAAGCATATACAGGATGAGTCAGAAACTTGCGCTTTTTGGAAAACTGTAGAATTGATCAAGTTGATAGATCTCAAAGATTCTTTTGCTAGCATTTCTGTGTCGTAAAGGTGATCGTAATGTGATGTTGGTTTCAAAGCTTTTGGAAGGCCTATATAAAGGCTGGTCAATGTTTTACCAACCAGAGGGTCTATAATAATTGTCTTGTCTTATAGAAATGCAACATTTTACAAACAGAGAAAGATTGGTCCTTGAGCACAAAGCAATGTATCTATTTTTGTCTCCCATGTGAAAACAACTTTGTTAAGGCTCTTCAGAAGGTGAAAAACTGACCAGCCTATTACTAAGGCCTAAGGAAAGCTACATAAAAATTCTGGTCGCTATTAAGTAACAAACAGTTGACACAGATACCTAAACTTCCTCTCTAAATTTAATTTAGAATTTCTTTGATAGATTGAAGCAAGAATCTCTTGATTTATACAATTTGTCAAAGGGTGCAATATCTTTGCGCACGAGGGTAGGCGTTTGCCGAGATCAAGATAATGTGTGGACGTCTCTGGTCCTGCTTTAGTCGAACTATTCATCAGATTCCTTCAAATTGATAATCATTACCGTAAAAGCTCTATTAAGCCCCCGGGGGCTTATTTAATTTCGGAGACTCCAGAGGGGGCTTAAAAGAGAGGGGGGTCTACAATGGGGGCTCTGGTTTGGGCCTAAGAGTAAATATTGCGTTTGTTGCTTTATAGCTCTACAACCAAGTCACTGATAATGACAAAAAAAATATCAAAATTTAATTTAGCCATTGAGGGTTAGCATAAAAATTTGCTTTCATATCAGAGGCATATCAGCTTGGGATACCGAGGGCCGACATGCTTCTGCCATCCCTTGAATTGTTAGCTCTTCTCTACTGAAAGCTCTGGTTTGGGTCTAAGAGGAAATTTTAGACTTGCTGATTTATTGCTCTGCACCCAATTATCCGAAAATTATCAGAAAAATATCAAAAGTTAATTCATCCATTGAGAGCTAATATAAAAATAGCTTTGGGGTGATTTGAAGAAAACTCTTGGTGCCAGAATTTTTCAAACTTGTATACAGTTTTTTGGGACACCCGGTAGCTAAAGGTCAACTTAAACACAATAATTCTGTTGCATAAAATCAGTTATATCTTTCCCCCAGTTGCAAGCGGCTTCTTGAAACAGTTTCACTTCATAATCCTTTAAAACAGGCCCAAAAGTAATGCCCCAATTTGCTAACAGTTCACCCGAGTTCAGACCTACAGATTTCAATATTGAACTGAGTTGAACTAAGTGCAATATTGAAATCTGTAGGGTAGGGCTGAACTGCTAGCAATTCCATGAGGTATTTTATTGCCTAGATGTCCCATTCAGTTCATAAAAGCTTCCCTAAACATTTAATACGCTTAGCACTGTCTACCGGCCATTTCTCAAGGTATTAAGTATCGTAAAGCTGAATTGCTGGCAATTTGCTCAAAGGTTTTTGGGCCTGTCTTGATTGATTCTAAGCAGAGATGCAAAAACCTCACAAACCTACAAACCTGGTTTGGAGGAATGTTTAAGCAAAAGATTGAGGAACGTTATGTAAAAATGACAATTCTAAGCCAAAGTAAAGAGCGTGTCCTCAAAAATTTCCTGGGAGCTTTGCTCCCAGGCCCCTCTTCACTACCCCCAGTTAATGTATCCTGGTCACACAGAGTTACCGTTTACGATTTTAGTGGCAGTGTGAACCATTTCATAAATTTCTCTTCTAAATTTTGGGCGATAGTTTTCAAGCGAAGATCAATCATTACCTTTCTTGATATAAAAGCTGGTTTTTCGTTATTTTGACAAAAAGTTAAAATGAGGAAGGCTGAGAACTTGAATTTGATAAAGCAACTTGCAACTTGGGAAAGATTTGACAGATTTCAACAGCTAAATATTTGCATTTATACATACATTACATACATACATGGTTATTTCGAAAATGTCCACAATAGAGTTGTGGCTCTTTATCTCTTATTAAAAACTTTATTGAATTAACATAGCTAAAATGTCATGAATTAAAGTATACCATAAAAAGAAGATTATAAAATTACTAGAAGGTATCGTTATTTCCTCGCAAAATAAATGATTCCGCAAGGCTGAACAGAATGCGGAAAGATTCTCAGCCTTTCGTATTCCTGCTGGAAATTTTTTAAAGCATTTGCTGGCTTCAACCTAGAAAATTCCGTTGATTAGGGATGTTTGAAGTTTTAGTTCGGTGCTGCTTCGTAATGATCTACCTGTTGTTTGATCTCCAGTTTATCTATTATATCTGGCCAGCTGTCACTGTGTTAGCCACATAGCATTTATATTCATATAATCAATTCGGCATCAGCTGACACGGTGAAATAATATTCCCAGGCAGGGGCACATTTTAATTTTCCAATTGTGGTAGCCCACTTGTGATCAATGCCATTAATAGCATTTATATTCAGATGTTAGCCACATAGCAATTTCAGTTTGGAGAAATATTATGAATAGTTAGAAAACTGCATGCTGATAAAAGTCGACACATTTTCGTGACTCACTCTCACCCGATACGAAGTGTGCATCGATTTATATGATTCACGTCTATTCGTTTCCATTACTCCGTTTTCGTATGAAAACGGAGCGGAATGTATCCGTTTTCGGCTTCTGTTTCCATTGAAAACGCTCGAAAACGGAGACATTAGAAAACGCAGTTCAAAGTGGAGTGATTTGAAAACGGAGTCATTCGAAAACGCATCGTTTTTAATGGAAACACCGAAAACGGAGTCATTCGAAAACGCTACAACGACAACAACCGACTTGGCGCCAAGATCAAAGCAAATATTTAATCCAAACAAAGGAAATGAAAACGAATGAAAACGGAGTAATGGAAACACCTCCGTTTTCGTGCCAAGCCCTCTTGACGAAAACGGAGTAATGGAAACGGTTCAAGACCATCCGAAAACGGAGTCATTTGAAAACGGAGACATTTGAAAACGGAGTAATGGAAACATAGCCTACCGTTTCCTCTAAAAATGTTTCAAAAGGGACTAGAAATTTCCTGGAAATTCTTTAGCTTCAACGAAATGCTCTGTGACGCAGGCTATAGGACGTAGGAAGCAGATGTTACTTGAGGGGCACAGCTCTCAGAAGTGCAC
>REGM01000123.1:584184-621973 GCA_004194415.1 Aurelia aurita
ATACTGGTACGGGGTGTGCCATTTTTTGGGGTGCCTTTTTAGGGTGTCATTTTTGGTAAGATCATAAGAAACCATAAATTTTGGGGTATCATTTTTGGTATGATCATAAATTTTAGGGTATCGTGCTCAAAAATAATTCTTTTGGGGTAAACTTTTGGGATTTTTGACCCATAATATTAAATTTTAGGGTATGGTTTTTGGAAAATCTATACATTTTAGGGTGTGATTTCACATCAATCAATCAATCATCAATCATAAACTTATTTAAAGTTGGTTAATTTCTAGTTTAACAACAACTAATTAACACCAACTATCTACAATCTACAATATACAATAAAACAGAAAAAGATAAAACCCTAAGTCCCTAAATTAAGTGCAAATGTAGCAAGTACAGTTGTTGCCATCCCAGCAACGTATTTCTTTTTTGAATTTCACGAGAGAAGTTGTCAATTTAAAGTCATCACTAAGAGCATTCCACAATAGACTCCCTCTAAACGATAGGGAATTTATTCCGTAACGCTGAGAACTGACCGAGGGGAGCTTGCATAGTTCCATAGTTCCTTAGTGCGAAGGTTGTAGTTAACAAAAAATTCCCACATGTACTCAGGATTGAGTTGATTGATTGATTTGAAGATTTCGACCATGAGATTTTGTAGGTTCTTTCTATGCATTGTCTTTGCTTCACCCCTATCTAAAAGTTCCTCAAATGTGGATTCATAGTCTCCATATAAAGTTCTCAAAATGGCACACCCCCGTCATCTCCCTATTGAAGTTACCCCCCCGGAAGCTGGCCCGGGCCAAGGGGTAAATATAGCCTATTGTATTTGATCTTTGGGCACGTTCCGTTTCATTGTGTAGCTTTTTTCGGAAAATCTTGGAGCTTGGCCCCCCCTAATCTACAGGTGCCACGACGCCCCTGAATACATGCCTACTTCCTTGCGGGCCCCTAAGGGCCCCGGGCCCCCTGGTAACTACCCTGGCTAACCCCCCCTCTCGACGGTCCTGCTGCCCCCCTCCTCTACAGATAAATGGTTACAGACAGAGACAGAGAGACAGAGGACAATAGAGACAGAGGACATGCATGATGTTGCTTTGGGCCAGTGGCCAACAGGCCAACGATATATTGCTTATATTGCTTTGGGCTTCCTGTGATACAGCCTCGTATTGAAGAATTCTCTTTATAAAATCAAATCAATGGATCAATGGATCAATGAATCAATGCAACTTGAAATTTGAAAAGGTTTGCGCAACATAAATACAAAGAGACAAACAAAGTGCAAACATCATCCAAAAATTCTTTTAGCAATTCAATAGTTGCCAAGAGAGAAGTTGGTGCGCAGTTGTTGGAGCCTGAGAAAGAAATCGAAGCTGGGTCGTGTTGTTGTAAGTATTGAGTGTTTTTACTTTTTGCATCAAAAGCTTGCATGATCCTCTCCTCATCCATCCATCCCGCCTGGATATGTGAATTTGGAAGACCTTGCTGCACACATCAGCTTGTGTAATGAACAATAAATACCACAGCATTCGTGATAGTTGATCAGTCTGGATTTGAGCCTTAGGCCCAAAAACAAAACAGAAATTAACATGGACATGCATATATAGGAGGAGGTCACTTGGTTGGGAGGTGGACATATCCTTGCAGACATATGCTTTGGTTGCTGCATACCCCAGAACCTGCTAATCTTTGTGATTAGCACAAACAAGAAGTTGTTATTGGTAAATCGAATCATTTCATGCAAATTTTGTTGTTTGAATTATTATGTTTATAGAGGAAAATTGATTTCAGCATGCTAGTAGAAATCATGTAGCCTGCTCTGGCTGGATATCTCAAGACCTTACAGTTTTTAGTTTAGAGAGGACTGAGACAAAGAATGATTGGATATTTCTTTATTAAATCATGATATCAAGACAAACTCAACTATCTCAACTATAACAATGAATACAGTAAGTCCCGCTTTTAAGAAACCATTGTACAAGAAACTCACAAAGGTAAAACAGAAGTGCAATTTGCACCTATCACATTTAATGCAATCACAAGATTATTGGCAAGGTGTTGGAATCAGCAATGATTGCACTGTAGCAACATTGCGTTTTTGGGCATCTAATTTGCGGCCAGAGGTTTTAAATTTGAGGCACGGGTGTTGCTATTTGCGCCTGACTCGTAGCGGAGGGTGCAAATAGCAACCGGAGGGCCGCATATTTAAAATAGAGGGCAGCTAAATTTGCCCAATGCCCAGAAAAAGCAACGTTATTGCTATTGTTACTCATTCTTGGTGCTAGAAATATAGCATGAGATGTTTACTAAAGTTGAAACATTTGTAATTACAATTTTGTAAGTCGAATGTGAATCTTTTAGCGANCACAAGATTATTGGCAAGGTGTTGGAATCAGCAATGATTGCACTGTAGCAACATTGCGTTTTTGGGCATCTAATTTGCGGCCAGAGGTTTTAAATTTGAGGCACGGGTGTTGCTATTTGCGCCTGACTCGTAGCGGAGGGTGCAAATAGCAACCGGAGGGCCGCATATTTAAAATAGAGGGCAGCTAAATTTGCCCAATGCCCAGAAAAAGCAACGTTATTGCTATTGTTACTCATTCTTGGTGCTAGAAATATAGCATGAGATGTTTACTAAAGTTGAAACATTTGTAATTACAATTTTGTAAGTCGAATGTGAATCTTTTAGCGAATCTTCAATTTGAATCAAAAGTTTCCTGTTTTGCTTTGGAAAGGTTTCCTTTCGAACCCTGTTGCCTTTTTTTAATTTATTTGCACCATTGTTGCGAGCGTTAATGTTATTTGCAGACCTGTGGCTTGTATTTGCGGGTGTTAATGTTCTTTGCAGCCCGGTGAAAGGTATTTACCAGAGTGCTTATGCCCGACTGTATTGCAAGACTTTACCAATGCTCCCAATGCAATCTTTACTTAATTCCAAGCTGTACTGTGTAATCACGATCTGAGGATTGCACTGCTGTTTTACCTATGTCAGACCGTGAATTTTTGCTAGAGCAATAGGGACTAATAGGCTAATTAAGGGAGAACAATAGGCTGATGTCAAAAAGTGGGTTTCTTAAAGACGGGACCTTGCTGTATAATATGCTTAGAACCTTTAGAAAACCTTTGAAGTAAAAATATAAGATGTTATGAAAGAATGCATCATAATACATCTTAACCTTATTTACTTGTAGGATTGTTAACCCCACATTGAAATTTATGACTTTGTCTGTCAAGGTGCACTCAAGGTGCTCTATCGAGCTCCAGCACCTTTCCTCGTGGGCTTGAGAAGTAGCTGTAGCAAAAGTCACGTGGCAATTTACTTCACTGTTATTTATTCTTTGTTACAGTCTAATTTTTCCAGCTATCCAGAATCAGAGAAGTTTATCACACAGATGTCCTCTCAAAAAATTTCAAATTCATATGAAAATGGTATGAGAAACTTTTTAATATTGCACAAACATAATTTCTATATATTTCTCTTTGGGCTCATCTAAGGTCTGTTGGCTAATGTAGTAATTAGAAACACTACACTTGGAAGAAAAAGCTGAGAAACCCAGAGATACAGTACAGGCCTTGTGCACATTAAGTGTAATTTTCTTGGATAAACCTATAATTTATCTGCAAGAAAAGTAGATTTATCTGAAAACTGGAGATTTTTCCCAGGCCACCAGTCCATCATACAGTTATCAATTGAAAAAATTTGATGACTTCTTGTCTTACTGATGCAAAATGATATTTGATATCCTTCTTTATATAACAGATATTTCCTGTGTCCTCCAGCTCACTTGATGGTCCAAAAAATGACCGTTAAACTTAATTTCTGTCCTTTTCTTTCAGTGCTCCAAGACTTCAGCTCAAAAGTGGTAAGTACAGTACATATTACTATTAGTGTACCTCATATTCTTAGACTGGAAGAAGATAGCTCCCTAAGGAGGGATGGGAGTATTTGACCAAATTTTGCAAAGGATTGTGTCCCCATATTTCAGATAACCCTTAAAAGATAGAATTGCAAAGGATTTTGGTATTTTTTGGAGAGAATTTTGTCAGAAGTGTGAATAGTTTTACAATGATTTTTACCAAATTTCAACTAGTGTATATTACTGAGCAGCCCCAGCCCCATGAAAGTAGCTACACATGTTTGAACATGTTACAGGAACTAGTGAATAGATGCTGCAAAAACTCATGAGTAAGGATAACATATGCACACCCTAGTAACAGCCCCATCAAGCATAAAAAACATTGGGGAAAATTCTAAATTATACATTTTGACTAGTATGAAAAGCATGATTGGGATTGTTTCCTAAACCAACTAAACATTGTGGAAACTTGTATTGAGTTTTGGTGGATGTAATGGGGAAACAACTGAGATAACGTTTGAATTAAAGCTTATTGGGAACAACTTTTTTGGACAATTCTTCCTATTGGAATCATTTCAGCAGGGTCATTATGGGGGTATAAAAGATAAAAGATCTATCTGTTGCTTCACGTAAACAACACAAGCAAAGAGATAATAATACAGTATATATATAGTGACTGTATAAACGAGATAGGTTACAAATATTCAAGCCAACATTGAGTTTCAAGATGGAAAAAGATCAGTTTTCTGATAGAATGTGTTTGTTTGTTTGTCATCTTATTTAATATCGATCATTTAATATCTAGCGTTATATATACAATAATGTACATAATAAACTAATCTAAATCGATAATCTAAACTAACTAATCTAAATCCAAATTAATAAATAAATAAATAACATATATATATATATATATATATATATATATATATATATATATATATATATATATATATATATATATATATATATATATGTTTACACGGTCATAAATATTTTTACAGTGTTTTAATAAATTAACTAAATAAAACTAATTTCCGGATACGTAATTACAAGTGTTACATTTACAGTTTGGCCCATCCCACTTTTTTATCATATTTTTAAAACTATTTAAATTTTCGGCGGATTTAATTTCATTTGGCAGTCCATTCCAGATTTGAGGTCCCAATGATCGAAGACTATTTGAACCAAAGGTGACTTGATTTGGTCTATAATGCTGTAAGTCGTTGGAGTTTCTTAATGAGAAGTTAGAAGATTTTATTTGGAAAACATCGCGCATGAAAGACGGGTTTAAATTTTTCAATGTCTTAAAATTTCTATACAGAAAACTCTTAGACGGGAAACATGCATAGTATACCTTTCTGATTTTGAAAGTAAGTCGCTATACGAGCTAAGGTGATCATTGTGTAAAAATCTAAAGGCACGTTCTTGAATCTTTTCAATTTTTTGCAAAGATTTAGTTGACGAGAAATACCATACTAGAGGGCAATAATCAAAATTTGAATATACAAAGCTTTGAACTAGAATCTTCTTTTCATTAAAACCAATAAATTTGTTGAGTCTTTTTAAAACATTGAGTTGTGATGCAGCTTTTCTGCAAAGTTCAGAGATATGCTGTTCAAAGTTCAGTTTATAATCTAGTTGAATACCTAGCAATTTCACTGTTTCTTGCGATTTATAGTTAGTAATATGTATAGTTTACAGTACAAACAGATTGTGTGGAAAATTTCCTGAAACTAAATAAAAGGGGGGTGTGGGTGGAATAAGAAAACGCAATTTGTTTTACCAGAAAGAACGCCACAAATAAGGTAACAATTACAGAAGAACTGTTAAGATGAGAAATACAGTTCAGATCACATTCAGGAAAGATGATTGTCACTATGTCTCACATCCCAAGTAGCTCAAAATCTATAAAGCAGAATAAGGCTTAGCCTGCGTGCAGCCTCAAACTCCTCCTCATAGGAAAAAGGAGTTTGAGGCTGCACGAAGGCTAAATAAGGCTATCCTGGGTGGGTTTTTTCAAAGTTTAATAAGCGGGGGAGGAACATTTATTTCGGACTTGAGAGTAGATAAAGTTAAATATTGACAAGAACAATATTAAAGAAGGAGAGGAGTTGCCTATTATGCAGTGACTGAGTGATATAATAGAGAACAACTGCCAGTGTCTGATAGAAGTGTAATTAACATTTATCTAAAAAGTTTTAGCATGCTAGAATGAGGGGCATATTACTCCATGAAAATATTGTACGCCTTTCATAAAATCCTTTGTAATCACTAAAAAACCCCAAAAGATCTTATTGTGTCAAAAAATCTTGTGCTCTTTTTCGAAGCAGTGGTACACCCATTGTGCTAGATGATGAGCAGTGTAATGACAAACAATTATGTGTGACAAAATATTTTCAAATCTAAATAACAAGATTTAAAAATAACAAAATTGAAAGTTGTATTTTGCTTTGTCATTGTACCAAAGAAATTTTCAGTTCTTCAATTTCTCAGCAACATTTTGGTGATTTTAAGTTTTGGTAACAGGGCACTATCTGCAGACGCAAGCGCCGCTGTCCAGCGGTTAAGCATTCCAGCTCTGGTTTCCCTGTGCCCTTTCGTAAAGGTATTAGCATTCAAGCATAAAAGCATTTATCGCATGCCTCACTGCCTACTGAAAGAATCCTATTCATACAGATCAAGCGCTTTACATTTCTGAGTACAATGAGTTGTTTGTTATTAAAATGAAATAACTTTTTTCGTATTATACATCCCCGCTGTGTAATTGAATAATTGCTCAGAGACTAAGCAAATTCAAGGCACTCACTTAGGAATTTCTTTCAACGAAACCAATAACCCATGGCCATATTGTTTGGCTTTAATGTCCTCATTTTGAATCGAAGTTCAAGTTTATGATTGAAGTTCTCATAAATATTTCTCTTTGCGTTGTTCGACAAGAGTGAATCATTTATCAGTCGCGAAGGCAGTGAGTTCGTTTCACAGTCGGTAAGTTACTTTACGACTTAAACATTTTTATGTGACCTTTAAATCAAACTTATTTAAAATTGTTGTAGTAATTTGGTGGTTAATGTACCCCGGAAACGAAGTTGAAGGTGAAGTTGCGATAATATGTTTTTAGCGCCAGCGCTGGGATCGCAGAAGTAGAGAAGACCTAATCGAGTCCGCGACCCCTTGTCATGACGCTCAGATGGTGGGGCTCTAACCTCACCTGGGATCGAACCCTGTCCGCCTGACTGTTCTGGTTGCAAGTCAGAGGATTACACCACTGCATCACAACAACTTCAAAATGAAATGCTAAATATTTGTCAGCCCTGGCCTGAAGTTACTACAGAAAAGCAGGACATGGGCCACCGTTTTCCCAGAGAGAGGGACTTCTCACCCCTTTCCCTTGAGAGAAAGACTCTCGGAAAGACTTGTATGTAGCAAGTCCAGCCGTGGCCAAATGATAATATCTAGGCCTACATTATTTGCCAAACATTCGAGATTTGCTTATCGAGCGAATTTTTCCTGTTTTGCCATACCATCGAGCATTCCATGACAAGAAGAATCCTTTGAGCAGCAGAATTTGTTTAGGAATGTTTTTGAGACAGAAAAATGCGGAAACAAGTTTTCATAAAAACCTGATCGTCACGGAATGCTTGTTTGTTTGGTTGCCTAACCTAAACAGACAGAAATAGTTTTGCTTCACAGCTTGACAAGATCTCAAATGTTTGTCAACAATGTATGTTGTTTGAGTCTGGTACTCAGGGTAATGCTTGTCTAGCCAGGGCTTTTTAATCTTGAGATTTAACCTTGTCTGGTGGCAATTTTGGTGGAGGCAAAGGTACACGTATATAATATTGCTCCCCTTTTGCCCACCGACCAGGGGATTTTCAGTTTGATATTTTACTTACCGATAAGCCTCCTTCGCATTACTATTAGGCGGTTGCAGTTAGGTCGTTGCAGTCGCTGGAGACGCGGGGGTCGTTGGGACAAACGACCCAAAAGACAAAAAAGACTGAAATGGTAACGGCAAAAGCTCCGTCGTTGGTGTCGTCAAGGTCATTGGGGAGTTTATTTTCGATGTTCACTTTCAGTCTTTTGGGTCTTTTGGGACGTTTGTTCCAGCGACCTGAAACAACAACATATTTTAAGCCTNTTTTACTTACCGATAAAGCCTCCTTCGCATTACTATTAGGCGGTTGCAGTTAGGTCGTTGCAGTCGCTGGAGACGCGGGGGTCGTTGGGACAAACGACCCAAAAGACCCAAAAGACTGAAATGGTAATGGCAAAAACTCCGTCGTTGGTGTCGTCAAGGTCATTGGGGAGTTTATTTTCGATGTTCACTTTCAGTCTTTTGGGTCTTTTGGGACGTTTGTTCCAAGTGTGAACGGTGCCCCTGGTTATGGTCTGTAACGCAGGGTAGTGTGAGGAAGGCTTAAATGTTGAAGTTTACTTTGAAACAACAACATATTTTAAGCCTACTTCTTTTATTACCCAGGGGGATACTAAGATAGTTGAACCCTGGCCAAACGAGCAAACATTATCTGCCAAACATTTGAGATTTGCTTGCCAAGCAAAACGATTATCTGTTTGGCCACCCCCCAAACATTGCTTGACAAACATTTTTTGTTTGTGACAAGCAAAAATGTTAAATTCTGCTTGTGACGAATTGTTTGCGAGTTGTTTGTGACGTGGCCAACACAGGGGCGGATCCAGCCCAACGTTGAAGAGGGAGGGGGGGGGGCAACCTGTAGAGAGGACGCCAACAACTTTTAGACTCCTGGTTAAGAAAATTTTTTGGTTCCTACTAAATAAACGCCTTGATTTGTATGGTTTCCCCACATTCTGATCGAAACAGCTAAAAAAGACTGCATTAGGGTCACAAGGTCACGAGGAGGGGCGCATTTCTCGCCAAAAAGGAGCACCAAACTGAGTTTTCATCATGAATGGGGGAGCAGATGCCCCTATTGCCCCCCTAAATCTGCCATTGGGTCAACAAATCTCAAATGCTAGGCAAACATTGTTTGACCAGGGGTTTGTCCTCACTTTGTCCTCAGCCTCACAATTTTGTCTTCATGGGACATGCTCTTGATCTCATTCTCCAGCTAATTCAAAGAACTCTAAAATTTGCGGAAATGACCGACGTTCTTACTTCTTCCGTCACAGTTTTAGTTTCTTTATGGTTTTTAAATTCCAGAAATTTATTTGATCCATGGTTGTCAAGGA
This sequence comes from Aurelia aurita, assembly GCA_004194415.1. Taxonomy (NCBI): domain Eukaryota; kingdom Metazoa; phylum Cnidaria; class Scyphozoa; order Semaeostomeae; family Ulmaridae; genus Aurelia; species Aurelia aurita. The sequence continues at coordinate 593,248 of REGM01000123.1, forward strand.
AAATTCCCACAATTATTTTGGAAAATACTGTGAAACGCCTACTCATGTTTGAAAGTGTACCATGAATGACTTATCGATAGACAGACATTGTTTACACACAGTCCAGTAGTAGGATACGTCTGATAACTGGAAAATGAAACGCGAATTTATTCCTTGATTTTTTTCAGATAATATTTTCGGACATCGACATTTCAAACGCCTATCCGTCCAAATGTGAACAAGAGCATACTACTGGGTGAGCCAGAAAAATGTTTGACGTTTGAAAACCTGTGTCTCTCAAACCATTTATCAGATTCTTATAAACTGATAATACCTGTGTAGCTAACATATCAACTTAGATAAGAAGATTTGTTTGTCAAAATCGGTCTTATCGTTCTCAAATTACAACAAGCGATTTTATAAATATGCTTCATCTCATAATCCTTCAGATCAGGCCTAAACTCCTTGATGAAATTTGCCGGCAATCTAAAATAGAAAATACACGAAAGAAGGACGAATAACAGTCCCAAGTGTATTCCTTTATACAGTAGCCTCTTTATATACCTAGTAAATTTTTGAGCAACAAAATAGACAAATTGAGTTTGATCATGATGGCTAGTTTGATCAAGGACTTTAGGCCTGTTTCGAAGGATTTTGAGATGAAGCATTTTTATAAAATCGCTTGTAATATGAGAATGATACGACAGATTTCAACAAACTAAATTTTCTCATTAAAGTTGATGTGTTAGCAGTTAGCTACACGATTTTTGTCAGTCTAAAGGAATCTGATAAATGTTTTGAGAGCTGTAGGCTTTCAGATGTCAAACATTTTTCTGACTCACCCTGTACAACTGCCTACAATGAATTAAGAAAAAGATACAAAGAGGCACGCACAGTTATTATCAACAAAAGAGCAATTGCGTCACAGCCCTGGTGAAAGCCAATACTGTATAGGGTTTTGTCAGGCATATCATTGCTTCATAGCAAAATAAGCCTACTTCAAATTTTCTAAGGAGCACGGGACTTTGCAGGAAATGTGCGCATTGTATGCGTTTTCTTTATTTAAATGCTCCATAGCAAAAATAAAACGCCAATCAATCAATCAATCAATCAATCAATCACACTAATGAGCGTGACTTTCTTTCTTTCTTTCTTTCTTACTGATCTCGAAGACACTTCTTAGATTACAAAGTACTTTGTAATCAAATGGTGCAAAAGATCGCTACCAGTACCACTGTAAGTCAACTCGATCGCAAAGATTGTGATTGTGACAACCTCTTTTGTGAATAAAGCTAACTTCAGTTGTCTGAGTTTGGTGTAGCGATCGGTTCAGCTCAGTTCAACTGTCTCATGGGCCTGGGACTCATTGTAATCAGTCTAGGGTTGGCCATAGCCTGAGATTAGGGTTCCTCACAAACGAAATTGAAAAAGTTCATTATCCAGTTCAGTTATATTCAAAAAGTGTAAATATTCAAACAGGTACTTTTTTGTGATTTAAATACCATTTTTACAGCAACAGGTCGTCAAGGTGTTGATCATTAAACACTCCGTCATTTTCATTAAAAAGAGAGTGAGAATTTATACAGAACATGGGAATTACCATTCATTGGATTTGTTGTCGGCTTGTGAATGTTTGACGAAAACATTATCAGGAAATCAAAGAAAATAAGCACCAGTCTAGTGAAAGAGTTTGGGTTGGTTAAGTCACAGAAAGAAGTGATTGTGCTGGAGTCTTATTCTTGGAGTTCAGAGGATTGAGTTTTAAAGTCGTTGTGTGGCACAAAACTTTAAGACTGCGTTGTTGAAAATTGCTTCATTGTAGTGTAAATTTTCAAGATCTTGTTGATGAAAAGATTATGCGTTCAGAAGATTGGTAACTTGTTTCGGTCGGATCTCCTTATGGTGGAATTGCAAACAAGTTTTTGATGAAGATTTGACATGAGAGTAAAGAACCCACGGAGAAGAGAGATTGAATATCGAAGCCAATACTGAAAGTTTTATTCTTGCAAATGCGCGATTTGGCCACGAATGGTTGTATCTAATCTGGGAATTCAGTTTCGAAGAAGAGTGTCGAGAAATTTAAATTTCATTTGATTCAAAGCCGAAATACATAATGTTTAAAAGCAACTGGACAATCTTTGCAAAATTGTTCGGAAATATACTTGCGAAATATAGCTTCGTTGCTGTAGATATTAGATGTTAGTGAAATCGTTTTTGCGAGACATTATATAACAATTGGTTTGAAGAATATCTCTGTCAAAATTCTATATTGGGACGCAGCAGGAAAAGAAGTTTGATTCTGAAGGTTGAGTTTGTATTTGGCCTACTGCTGGCAGAAATTTATGTAGCAGGTTGCCATTCGTCTCAGTGTGGAACAATACTTCAAAACTTTGTTTATCAAAGCATAACACAGTCTATAGCGAAGTGCGAGTAAGGTGTTATCCTAAGTGAGTATAGTCTAAAGTTTGGATGATATTTTGGAAGGTTACCGAAAGTTGCAAGAGAGGACTCGAAAGATTTGCTTGTATCACACTACCGGGCGAGTCTCATTATTTCGAGTTTCATTGATTATTATTAGTTTCGTTTAATTTTGTTAATTTTATTTCTTGCTGCCATACATATATACTGTATGTAGTGCATTATAGCAATTGATGATGATGATTATTATTATTATTACTCACAGGGTTCTAGAAGATCTACAATCATAAATCATCCACCCATTTCCATGACTCGAACAAATTTTTACCAGCTGCAGGGCTAATTTAAATTGTTTTATTTAATTCAAGAATTAATGCCATCAAACCGGCAATATTCTGAAGATATTTGCGATTTTGCTTCGGATATTTTTTCTGAATATTCTCGTAGTAGGAGTTGAAATGTCGACTGTCTGTTGAGGTCATCATCCGAGTGTTGCCTTTAGGTAGACTTATGACATGAGTTCTTGTTTTCGCTTGTTTCCTCCATTACACGAGTCCTTGATTTGCCCATTACGCCCACGGCAAAAATACCCACCACTGAAAAAACCGCTGTCTATAACGATAAATAACCATGCAATTCAATAGAGGAAACATTGAGCTCCATATTACAAGTCTAGGCTAAAAGTACTGTCGTATATAACAGCCCTAAACAAGTTCTGTGGCAGGGCAAAATGTTGGCAATATATATTACGCATATGATTAAATTTGAACATATTTCCAGTTGTTTTTTGTTGTGTTGCGTTTTTGTTGTGTCGCGGTGCTCCTGCCTACAAATGATCTTAATTCCTACTACATCGCCAGCACTTTTGAATCTGACGAGCCACCCTTTTTACATTTGCCGTAAATGTACTAAATCGTTTATTTCTGTCTTTGCAGGAATTGAGCAAGTCTTTATCTGGTCAACAAGACTCAAGCATGTCGTTCCCGTACAGTGAAGGCAATAGCCGTCAAGGTGCTATACCCATCAAAAGGTTTGTTAATGCTTTGCTTTTTGCTTTCAAATTAAGGTGCACACGCACACGGATTGGTCACGTGATTAGCGATCAACGCATTTTCCCGCTCTTTTTTGCTTACTTTCCTAATAATGGGCCTAGCCACGTAGCCAAAGCTAAGACCAGTTCAGAAAACTGTCGAGGATTGCCTTGGCGTAAAGACACTTACTTGTTATGTAGTTCAGTTGGATGGTAGAAGATTTGAGTAAAGTTTCTATGATGGTTGGTGGTCTCTGTTACATCTTGTGCCTTCGTCATCACCGCTTCCACCAAAGCTTTGCTTCAGTTTTCCTTTACCTAATTGATTGAATTTCCAAGCAACGTTTAAATTCGGGTTTTGCATGTGACCGATATCTGTTTGCGCCTTTAACGTGCCTTTTCTGCAGTGCAGTACAGGGACCGCGGAGCCGGGGGGCTGAGGGGGGGGGGCTGAAGCCCCCCTTTAATTTTCAAGTCATACTTTTTTGTTTTTTAAGAAATTATGTTTATATCAGCAAATAGCACCTACGGTTCGTCGGTTCATAACATAAGCACTATCGAAGTTGCAACTATTATTATCAACAGAAATGAGAACAAGATACGAAACCCCATCCATATGGGAAATTTGATTAAAAGTTGGACCTATTGCCGATACAAAGTTATTCTTAAAAAACAATGCTAGATTTTGTTAAAAATCTTTATTTCTGAAAGAAGAGAGGCTTTATGTTTCCATACAGCCAAACTCGCAAAAGTCGGATCGCTTTGGGCCAAGGAAAACAATCCGACTTACACGAACTCTGACTCATGCGAATTAACTTGAAAAGGAAAATACGGATGGGACTTTCAAGAATCTTAATTTTTTCCGACTTATGCGAATATTCGACTTATGTGAGTCCGACTTACGCGAGTTTGACTGTATTATCTAAATTTTGAAATGTAATAATTCCGCGAGATTACGAAATTTTAACTTTACAACATACGATATTAAAGTGGGGCATTTCTTTCAGGCCCTTGCCCGTAATCCAAAGATGGTCCGTGGTACATGAACCTTTCGCCATCAGATGAATAATTGCAATTACTGTACACTTTATTGGATGATTTTATGGTGATTTAGTGGTTGAATAACCTACTATTGAAAATCTTTCCTTGGGCGTTTCTAGCTATGAAAGGGCGTTGGTTGCATTTATAGCTAAAGTAGAGGGAGTGGTCGGGAAAATGTTTCTGAGGGCTTCGCACCCAGACCCCCTCAACCTGTCCCACTACTTTCTAGCCCCCTCAATCCAAAATATGCTCCGCGGTCCCTGGCAGTGCAATCAGCACAGGGATCAAATCTTTAGAAATGATGATTCAGATGATTATTACATATTTCTTTTGATTGAATGGCTTGAAAGTTGGAAAGAACTTTGCTGTAATTCTACCGTTTAATTTTTTTATGTTTCAACGGTGCTCTTTCTTTGAAAAGGAATCCAAGCAAAGTTAACAATATTAAAACCATCGTAACTTCTAAATCAATTCAAATAAAGTGTTATAATTTTATAGAAAATCCTTATTTATAGATGTCCACAATATGCTGGTGAGCAGAAGTCTTTACCTCATCTGGTTTACAATTTAGACATTTATGACGTCCCAACCTCACAACTAGTATCATGGGTGTTAAATCTGTGAAAAAAGTGCAACGAGCTTGCTCAGTTGAGGACGAGCTTGCTCAGTTAAGGAGCTATTACACGAGCTTGGCCAGCCTGGCAAAGTGGGCTGGCTGACTTCATTGGGATGTGTTTGCGAACATTTACGTTAAATTGATAGCCTCTTTTTAAATTATCTCTATTAAGGAGATGCGCCTACGTTGTCACTAGCTGCGCTGCGCATGCATTCTCGCTGCGATTCCAGCCCATCAATGTTGAATTCAAATCTGACGTAAAGATGTCTTTCTTCTTAGTCAAACAGCGTGAATCGACATAATTGCCTTGACCATAATGGTTAAGGCAATAATGTCACTTCATGCTTATGTGTTCATGCAGGCAATCAGCAGTTTATGAAGGCATATCGGAATTTGATGACCTAGGACTCCAATGAGGACCCAGGACCCTAAAGAGGACCCAGGACCAGGACCAGAACCAGGACCGGAAGGACGACCCTTAAGATGGCCCTAGAGATAACCAACCCTAAGGATGATGTAAATACAAAAAAGATCGCAGAAAATCTTGTCAAAGGAGATTATACGTTCTGCATTAAAGTGCTCACATGAAACGACAAGATGTCTTTCGACTAAGTCATACAGCAGGAATGGACATTAGTCCCTTGACCATAATGGTCAAGGCAATAATGTCTATCCATGCTGTATGCGTTGATGCAGGGTAGTCACCATCACGTGATGAAATATAATCGTGTCACTAACCCACAAAACGTGCAATACAAGCATTATAGCATGTGAGTGATATGACGCAACAATAACAACCTTCACGGTCGCAGGGACACAGGGAGGAACAAAACTGCTGTCGGATTTCGTTAAATTCAATTATGAAATGGGTAGTAGTTATTCCAATGGTTTCATTCGAGGCTGCTCGGCATTGGTTCTTAAAGGTCTTGCACACTGCGTAAGCTCAGCTGGAAAGATATTTGGATGAGAACTACATTCAAACATGTAGGGTAAAATAATACAGAAGAGACTGATGAGTACCATTTCTGGAGAGACCTCTTTGCGAGTCAATCGTCAAGTACGTTCGTTAAATGTAGTTAGAATACTTTCTCACGCCTCCAGGGGCGCGCCTCCTTTTTACTCAATTTTTGGCGCCCCCTTTGCGAGTTGCCCCCCCCCCGCCTTGAAGCTCCTACAAAATAAGTAAACTGAAGAAATTCCTACAAAATTAGCATCCTTCCCGAAGCACCATCCCTAGGAAGATGAGCAAATCTTTAAGGTTTTAATGTATACATATATATTTATAGCGATTATTTTTCTTTTAGTTTATCTAAAATAGCTGATAGGGTTTTTGTGTTAAAATAAGACAAAAATAAAATAATAAGTTCGGTTGAAACAGTAGTTGATCTAAACCGAAGTGCGGTCTAGATCAGCCACTGTTTCAAAAGCCAAATTCGTTATTTTTCTTACCCGTTGTAAAAATAAGATGATAAAAGTTGCCGATAGTTTCGCAGAAGAACCGTTGCGGGTGTTTCTCTTCAAATGAAATTTGTGATAAAATTCGTTTAAGGCGGCCTTTGTCATCCATATTGTGCAATATTATCTTAACAACCAATGTGAACTGTATCTTTTGCATTCATTCGTATCTAAGACTATCTCAGTAACTGCCTTAGTCAGTAACAGTTGACGATTATCCCTTGCTATTTAGGACAGAGGAAAATATAACCCTGGTCATAGATTACATATCATATCATTGTTAACAGCTCCAACAGCTCTGCTGTTCCTAATCTTAAGATGCATCTCTCTGTCTTTAGTTTATTTGCTGTTTCTTCGTTACAGTATTGATGTAGAAAGAAAATCGGTGTATTAAAGCGCAGGGAAATGATAGTTTACCACCCTGGCACACGTCTGTGCAGTACTGTGGAGGTTATGCACTACTGTGGAGGTCGTGCAGTACTGTGGAGATAAAATCTAAACAGGCGTGATTTCTGAGAAGCATGACTTCTGAAAGCTTTGATTGGTAGAGAAGAACTTCTTTCAAAAGAGCTTTCAGAAGTTATGTTTCAGAAATGCATTGTGTTTATATTTACCTCCACAGTACTGCACAACCTCCACAGTGCTAAAATGATCCCTCCACAATACTGCACAACCTCCACAGTACTGGAGCGATCCCTCCACAGTTCTGAATAACCTCATCTGGATTGAATAACTTCCACAGTAAAAAAAATTCGCCGGTCAGCAAAAAGTGTACGCTCTAAATGGATTTTCGTATTTCCCCTATTCAAAAATCGTACAGGGGTCTGAAAATTGGAAAATCTTGCGTACGTACCTTATGGATGCCCTCAACCCCTGTTTAGAATTTTGCGTCAATAACTAAAAATAACTAACAGTGTAATTAGAATTGATAAATGATTACCTCTAATACGTAATCAACAATTGAACCGAGCACAGAGCACAGACACACTTCTGACACACTTCTGAAAACCGAACACAAACACACGTCAATTGATAACCAATTACCTCTAATACGTAATTAACAGTTGAACCGAACACAGACACACTTCTGAAAACCGAACACAAACACACGTCAATTGATAACTAGTTACCTCTAGTACGTAATTAACAGTTGAACCAAACACAGACACACTTCTGACACACTTCTGCAAACCGAACACAAACACACACGCAAGCACACGTCGATCGTCGATTGATAACTAATTACTTCTAATACGTAATTAACATTTGAACCGAGCACAGACACACTTCTGAAAACCGAACACAAACACACGACAATTGATAACTAATTACTTCTAATACGTAATTAACAGTTGAACCGAGCACAGACACGCTTCTGCAAATCGAACGCACACGCACACAAACACACGTCAATTGATAACTAATTACCTCTAATACTGATCAACAGTTGAACGGAACACAGACACACTTCTGCAGACCGAACACAAACGCACACGCAAACACACTTCAATTAATAACTAATTACCCCTAATAATTAACAATTGAGCCGAACACAAGCCACTTCTGCATTTTTAGTTGGACTACCTGTGACTTGAAAATATGGGCGCCCTTTTGGTCATGATCTCTTTGCTCTTTGTCATACAAAACGATGTAATGATAATGGTGAACCCCTGTGGCAATGGCCTACATTCTTGTGGTTTCCAGTTGAGTCACCATCGAAAGAAAGAATTCAATAAACATAGAGGAATTCGTATTTTCCCAAGCATTTACAAAACCGCTACGTGTCTTCTTACTTTCGTCTCAAGTTACATCACAACAAGTACTTTCCTTTTCGAAATCGCGAGGATAAAAGGATACATAATAATTCAGGGCAGTTGCTTCGCAAAAAGGTGAGTTTATATTTAAAACGATACAAACACTATTGCACGATAAAAGAGCTGCTCAGCTGATTTTGTGTTTTGTGGTTCTTCCGGTCTCTAAATTCAGAAGAAATTCCCAAAGTTAAAAGTTGGAGGCATGCTTAGGCCTATATTTATCTATTTTTAGGCGAAGTGCTTATTTGTTATTTTTTAATGGTCTTATTTTCCCACCGCTAATTCGAAGAACTTACCAAGTTAAAAATCTTGTATAATGGGCCTATATTTATCAATTTTTATGCAAAAGGTTTTAGCTCTGAATTCGTTTCGTTTTTTGTGGCTTTGTTTTCTCACCGAAATCGTTATGGCCCATATGTATATCTCTAGCTGTCAAGAAACCTCCAAAGTTGAACATTGGAGGCATAAGGCGGTAATTTCCATAAAACCTGAAATAAAATGTCAAAAATTTCCTTTTCAAAAATTATGGTCACACAGTTTGTTCATCCGATTTAGGCCCTTAATAGGTTTTATAGTTGGCAGTTTTCTCGACTTACCTACCAAGGACCAAGTCGTCTTGAAACAAAGGTCCTTCCATTTTCTTTTAAGACGATTTAGGCAAGTGCAGCAAGTTGCTAAACCTGACAGTTTGAATGGGAATATTTTTATTACGTTGATAAGGAAATCTTTGCTTTTTTGTTCTTGTCCGGGAATAACATTTAGAAGTTTTTTTATTTTTGTGTGTATACATTTTAACTTTTTAAAAATAGCCTTAAATAACAGACTCGTCGTAATAAACCCACGAACTCAACATCAGACGTTGTAATCTATGGAAAAAAATGTTATCTCCTGTAAAAGAATATTTAACGTTTTGAAACACTATTTGAAATACACTTATCTTTATAGCAAACTAAGAAATTGACCCAGTACTGAAAGTTTCTTAACATTTTCTAAGAAGGTTCCCCATAATTCTCTTTGCTTAAAGTAAATCAACGGGGTTAAAAGGCAACTTAGCTAGGGGGACTGGGTCCATGTAAATAGAACCTATTGTATTTGATGTTTTCGATCGATGAAACAATAGGAACATAAGTGGCGCGTGCCGTTCTTTTGTGCTATGTTTAGACCAGATCGATATATCTCCGTTCATTTACTTTAACAGTAATATTAAAGATTAAAAGTTGAAGGGCGATATCCACCGTGGATATTATCTTCAACTGCAACATAGAGGGTATCCCCGATTTCCGAAGTATCGACTCCCCATCGACTCCAAATGGAGAATTCTCAATCTTGGAGGTTCCAGGATAGACTGTATTGATTGAAGAAACCATTTAGTAGCTCAGTTTTGAGGCTAGATAAAATACCTAGATAAAATACCTCTTACTAGAAGATTATACTCCGGTCTTATCACAAGGGATGCCTCTATGAAGAGATGGCAGAAATAGCCTAGANTTCACAGTCAATCTTACGAAAAACCATGCCTCTGATAAGAAATTGCTCAGGTAATGCCGAATAATAAAGTACGACAAACAAATGGAAATGTGCTTAAGATTCCTAGACAAGATAGAACAATTTGTTAAGAAATAGCTTACTCGTACTCAAGTATCTTACTTTTTTGGGGATGCCCGATGATCTATGAGTTGAATTTCTTATAAAGAGTTTCTTGTAAAGAAATATGTGTAAACATCTAAACCTTTTAAGAATATGTAAAAAGGAAAACCCAAAATTTGATCTTTAACTCCAAGCAGACTTTCATTGATAGATTAAAGCAGCAGTCTTTGAAATCTGTCCATACATGTTTTTTAAACGAGAAACCACTTACGAGAGCTAATAATGCTTTGCATATTACTTTATTTTCACTTGTTTCCTGTATCATATTACACTGAGGCACTTGAGTAATGTCTGAAACATTGGAAAGGCTTAAAAAAACTTTGTTTTTGGAATGTTCACTAGGCACAGGTAGTAAACACGAAGACTGTTATGGAACCTATAAGAAACTCGTAAGAAACTCTGAGTACTCAAAATCTGATAATTCCAAGAAACTCTCTGTACTGGCTCAAATTATTAGTTTCTTACGGTGTAGATTACGTCTAAAATTGCCCAAAGACCAAACATGTAGCTTTTTGACTCTCGTGGCAGATCTTTTTGGGTAGTTGCATGCCTAGTGCCAGGGTACATTGATAGGTTAGTTCATTCTTTTCATAGTCCCATGTCAGTTCTAAGAGCTAAAAAGTCGAATGTCTTCTCTATGTACTCCCCATGTACTCTACTTAAATGCACAACTGGATGTTAGGCCCACTTAGGCCCTAGCGTACTTTCCATAGCGCTTTGTCAATTGTTAGGCCCGACATGTTTTTCATCCATAGGATGTCCAACTCCAACTCGTAATTTATCGTATTCTGTCTTGCAGGAGTTTTTATTCCAGGCTCAAATTATCGAGAATCAAGAAACAGTGCTACGTGGATTAGGATTTTAACATATTTGTGATTTGGAGCCAGTTTTTCAGTTCGGTCGATAGGTTGAGTCAACAGATAAACTGTGTGTTACCTCATCAACACTGGAATGTGAGGAATCATTGCCTGACCTCGCTTTAATCTGCTGGGATCCATAGTAATGCGATACGACATTCCTTAACCGTTACTGTGTGTTTTAGTACTGTTATGGGATCACATAAAATTTATTTATTTGGGATGTGACTCAATGCGCATTCTACTTGGCTACCAGTTTCGAGCCTTTGTCGGAATATCTTTGTTTCCTTAGCAACAGACTTACGGGGTTTCCTAATAAACGATGCATAACCTCCCTAATGAGCGCCAATGTAGTTCGCGACCTTGATGGAGGGCTCGTAGGGAGGGGGGTATAAAAGGGGGACACTTATGAGTATAACATGTCTTATTCTGGAGCAGTGGCGTAACGGAGCAGCTCGGGGCCCTTAGTAAATTAGCCATCCAGGGGCCCCTTGGGCTTGAAATCGAAAGAATGCAGAACTTTGCTAAAGTTTCCAAAATTAAAAACGTTGTTTTTATCAAAAAATCATTTGCAAGCCAAGTACAGCAAAACCTCCATAGCGGAGGTTAATTATGAAGGCTAAAGGTCCGTCGGCACGAACAACGAAGCCATTTGTACTAGCTTGTGAACGTGTTGTGAACGTCGATATAATAAATAAATGATTAAAGTACCATAAAATAGCGTAGATGTAAAAAACACGACGTTTCGATCATGTACTCGTTATCAAGTCTTGACAACGAGTACATGCTCGAAACGTCGTGTTTAATTTTGATGGTACCACACGCAACAAACATATTTGTGTTGTGAACGTACTCTCAAAAGCAAAAAGCCGCCTATACAGTACGCTTTAAAAATCACGTGCTTTGAGAAACGTGGTAGCTGTTGTTCCTACATCAGTTTTGTTCCTCCCTGTGTCCCTGTGCCTGTGCCCGTGAAGGTTGTTGTTGTTGCGTCAGGGAAAAGACAAGGATAAAGAGAAAAAATAAATCTTCGAAAAACTGAAATCTGCCTTTCTTATTTTCTTTCACGTTTGCCGGACACAGGGATGCAAGGGATACCGGGCACAGGGACACAGGGGGAAACAAAACTGCTGTCAGAACAACAACTACCGCGTTTCTTAAGGTTACTGCCCTGATGACCAAAAGTATCATTTTCAATTGTTTCCTTTTCTCAATAATGCAGGGTCGAAGCTACAATTTGAAACCCTCCCAGTCAATATCTAAGCACTGGAAGTAATGATAATTCTTAGTTAAAGATAAGAAACTAAAAGTTACAGTAAAGATTTGTTCCTAAATAGAAAGGGATTAACGATAATCACTTGACCTTCAAGATGAAATGATTGCGTGTTAATCCACCTGTGGGATGTCAACTTTCGCAACTTTGCCGCGTTATTTCGATTTATTGACATTAGTACTTAGTCACACGCTCCATGTTGCTAATGGCCTTGACCCAGTTTATTTTGTGGTCTGATCAGCATGGCAAGTCACGTTTTTAAGAGCCTTTACGTTTTTAAGAGCGGTACTTGATATATTTGTCCGACGAGAATGTGCCGTTTTTTTCAGGGTATCGTTTTCACCTCTTTTTTTCTAGCGCTGGGTATCAAAAGAAGGCAATTTTTCTAGAGCCAGTTGTCAAAATCTTCAAAAGGGAATATTTTGTTAGAGCGAGTTGTTGCTCAGTCCAATTTTTACGTTTTGGAGTATACTTTTCACCAATTTTTTCTGGAGTCAGCAATCGTTTGGAGGGAATAATTCTTGAGCCGGGTAAAACAATTTTTTTAGTTGGCACACCCCTGTACCAATAAAAGTCAAGTAATCCCCCGGTCCAAAATAGTCGATTTGGGCGTGGAGAAGAGCGCTCGTGTGGCGCATGTGGCGTTTAATCTAAAGTTTGGAGAACGGTCTGTTTGGATCATCAAGCTCAACTTTATATCCTTGAGAAAAATAGGTACTAAGGGTATGAACTTTAGAGTTATATTTATACTTTAGTGAATTTGATTCAATCACGATTAGACCAAGAAAAAAAGGCTGTAGTGTTGCGGACAGGGTGAAGCGGCTGCGATAGCCCCTAATGTTGCCTGGGAGAGCAATTACCTTTGATAGAAAACTATATTAGAGAAATTCGGAGGCTAAAAAGACAAGATATTTAGCACACTTTCTAGCATTATTGATAGAAAACAATAGGAAGCAAATGCTAGAGCTTGATGCAATCTTCTCGAAAGGAAAACCTACCAAGATAAGAGCTTCGAAATGCGAAAGTAGCACGAAGACTTACACATCTCCAAAATGAAAATGAAGCTCATGAAAACAAAGAATTAGCACTGATGTAGGAGGCACTTTCTACACGGTTGAAGCAAACGAAGAGTTTGGATTCATTCTGCTTTCGTTCCCAGGGAGTGCACTCGAGCATTTGAGTGACAGGGGGCTCGGCCCAGAACTTTTCAGTAGACTTATAAAGAAATAATCGCCATGCGAAAACTCAAAAAGTTTATCTATTCAAAATACAACCTATAAAAATATATCATTTGCACGGCCTATTCAGTCTGCATGAACTCTTCTGTCTGTTACGTTTACCAAGTTTGAGAATTTGAGTGCCAGCACCCAAAAAATAAGAAGATGAACATTTCTAACCCCAAAAATTGATCTTGTAATCTGCTACCCAAAAAATAGGTGGATACACACCCAGGGCTTTCGTTTGGCAACACGTTGGGGGTATCGATTCGGCAACACGTTTTTTTCACTCCGAAACTCATCGTTGTTTTCCGTTATTTAATAGCACCTCGTGTCATCTTTCTTGATCTCAAAATCGTAATGCTGTGTTTCCTTCTTCCTTGCAGACAAAGTTACCACTTTGGAGGCAGTCCTGTTAAGGTAAGCATGTCTTCTACTATTTTATCACTAGCAGTGGAATGTTTCACGAGAAACTCTTTATAAGAAACCAAACTCTCACATCACCAGAAACAAAAGCAAGAAACTTGAGTGCTGGAAATTGTTTCAGGAATTTTTTCATTTGGTCTAGGAAATACAAAATCATATTTTTGCTTGTTCCTTGTGCTGTTTTTTCCTCGATATTGCTTATTAATGGCTAGACTCAATCTGAATTAAATATTTGTTGGATTAACTTAATCATTTAGCACTGGTGGAGTAACATATAGAATATAATTGCAGATCAAAAAGTAAGAATTAGTGCGGTTTTTAGACAACAAATTTAGTGTATAATCTAAAACCTTTTTCGGTTTGAAGCTAACATAAAAATATCCGACGTTACTAAATAATGAAGCCGAAGGGTTAGGACCAGCAACGAGAATTAACCCTATCTGACCTGGGGGCGGAATCCGCCCCCTAGTATATTTTTGTTTCCGCTATGTTCGATATGTATAGGAGGCCGCTGAGATTCAGCAAGTTTAACTTTGTATCATAGAGCAATGAAATTATAACAATTTTGACATTCTATATTTAGCACTGTCTCCATAGTTACCAAGTTGACATCTAACATTGTGTTAAAATTAACTTTATGTCTCTCTTATTCTTTTTTAATTGGTCCAATTAAGCCCAAATCTTTGCTTTACATATATTTTGATCTAGATTTTTCATTTCTGTATTGAAAGTTAAGTTTGTGAACTTTTAACATGCTTTCATTTTTATGACGTCATACAACATCATAATGATTATTATGCTCTAGCAACAACAACATCGTCGCTAATTGAATTATGATTTTAAACGATCATTGTTTATATGATGAATAACCTTTGTGCCAAATTAGGTGGTCATATCTCATATAACAAATGAATTAAACAGGGGCGGATCCAGGCATTGAGTGTTTCAAAACACCCAGGTCAGATAGGGTTAAAGGGCCTACGGCCAGAAAATGTGGGGTGGACTGAAGTATGGAATTGAGTTCTGAAAGGTGTACCCAGCCATATTTACACCGTTTTTGCTTATGAATAAATATCGCAATGAAAACCCCTGGCAACGCCACTGTCACCAGTTTTATCTTGCAAGAAGGCAAAAAACAACCGAAAACGTGCACCAATGCTGCGTAATATACTTGGCTTAGTCTGACATTAATAAAAGCATGGCACAGTTTAAGAGAAGTCGTTTTGAAATATTCACGAAGTGGGTGATCAGCCGCCGATGTCCACGAAAATTCGAGGAGTTTCTGAGAATATGAGAATTTTAAGAACCTTCCTATACTTGACCAAAATCTTTGTTGCTTATAAAACACTAAAGTATGGCTGTATTTTTTGTCACGCCCTGCTCAGGGAAAATAGTGATGTTTACGTCGTCGGATCTTCTGTTGCAGTTCAAAAAGATTTGGTAACGCAACAAAACCAACATGATGAAATTTGAAAAATTTTCATAATGGCGGCCTTTCGTCGAAGTGGTGTATTTAGTAATGTTTAATCCTTTATCTGCTTCTGGTTCATTAAGAAAACCATAAGCCAGACGAATCTATGCAAGTTGGTAAATCAGGTTACTTTTCTTGGTAAATCTAGTTACATTAAACAGGCTTTCGCAAATTCTTGTTTAGGACTAATGTCTTTGTTTTCCTTAATCAAATTATGGATTCTCTTTTCGTAGAACCCAAGAGATTTATCTAATGGTGTTGGAAAAAGTGGTGAGTGTCTTATATGTTTTTCAGAATGTCAATTTTTTATTGGAGGACTTCTTTAACATTCGAAAGTTGAAATAAAGCTTTAAACTAACTGTTACCACAGGCAAGGGAGTGCTGGGACCTGAGGGGCAAATCACTCTAAAAAAATCTCGTACACTTTCATAACAAATCTTCAAAAAGCTTCAAAAATCCCAAAATCTTGAAAATCTCTAAAATCTTCATAAAATCTTAGAAATCCCAAAGAGAATCCTAAGAATCTTCAAAAATCTCAAAAAAATCCCAGCAATCTCCCCCAACAAATGATAGGAATTCTCAAAAAAATCTTTCGACAATTCTTTGAAAATCTCAAAAATTGTTTGAATCCTCACAAATCTTGCAAAATCTCGATAAATTTTGAAATCTCAAAAATCTAAAAATCGCAAAAGGTTTTAGAAATCTTACAAAATCTTTGAAAATCTCAGAAAAAATCTCAAAAATCTTTGAAAAATCTGAGAGATATTTAAAATCTCAAGATCTCGTACGCTATTTTTGGAGTGATTTGCCCCTCGCTGGAGCCCTTCATTTTTGTAGAACAGCCTTTGAATTTGGTTGCAGTTTCATTGCACCTTTTTTCTAATATGAAACTCACTTCTAAGAAACAAGTTCAAGCCGGCCTAGCCAAAAAGCTAAGAGACTATGGTACTTAGTTTAAAAAGATATACAGATCATTTTTAATATATTCTCAGTGAAAAAGGCCTGTTCTTAAATCCGCTTTCGAAAGAAGCATCGAGATGAAAAGGAACATTGCTTTCTAACCATTTTAGGAAGTGATTTTGGAAAGTAGCTGCAATTTACTTATACAATACATTGTGCATAGTGAATATTTCAGAAGTTTTGATCACGATTACGCTGTTCCACTATCAAGACATTTTCAACATCAGTTTTACATTGTTTTCGACCGTGCTCTTTGTAAGATATCTAAATACTTTTTGGATTGTTTTAGCTTTTTGGTCCACCTGATAATCAGAATGATGTTTGAAACAGGTTGAAATTTTTCCGACTCACCCGGTATATAAGTTTTGCAGTGTTTATCCTCTATTTTTGATATAGAGTAGAGCTATGTGACGTCACATGCCTAGGATACGGTGGAAGCAAATGGGTTGCTATCTGAATGGAAACGCCCAAAGACATGGTTTAAAATTTCATGACCTGGCTAGGTGTTTACTTATTGTCTGTCTCAAATTAGATGTCACGTGAAAATGTCCACGAATTACAACACTTGAAGTGTTTTGCATAAGTAATTTTGCGTTATCGCAAATCTCGTGTGACACCTAATTCGAGCAGACTTAAGTTGTTGTGCAGTCGTTTGGCATCTTCTTCAACATCTTTGCATAGCAAGCTACGTTATTTTACTAGTTTAGGCCCATTGCAAATCATCGCAAAATTGAATTGAATTGCCTCATTTTCACGTGGAAATTCGTTACTTTGGTTCCTCGCTCTACTCTATTGTTATAAATCGCTATAATTTTATTTACAGATGCTCTAGTTAGATCGACACCAACAAGTATGTCAGTCAACGAGGGTAATACAACTTATCGTGTGGAGGTATGTACTCTTTGTTCAATAAACTTATGGACCATTATCAGTTCATGTTCTAAAAAAAACCATACATCATTCAAATAGACTGACGACCTGAGTCCCTTGTGTCCCTGTGCTCTTTGACCTGATGATGTCGCTTAGGTCAACAGAGACACAGTATTACTCTGAAAAACTTGACTCTATTTAGGCCCTCGCATGCAAGAAAGTGTGGTCAAGCTTCAATTGACAGTGTGAACTTTGCACGACTCACGTAAACTAAATTTTCGTCATTAACTGTGTGCCGAATAGGATTTTTGCTGCATTTCGTTTTTGCTAGGTGATAGCTGAGGATGGGCCTAAGCAGGGTCATCTTTTTCACTGGTTTATTATGAGTCCCTTTTGAGCAAGGTTTACCGCAGGGATACAAGGGACTTAGGTAATTAGTCTAGCATTCAAAAAGGTGCTAGTGCATGCTCTTTCCCATTCAAACAAACAATGGCAGATATTGTAACAATAGCAAAAGTTGCCTTTGATTGACATGCCATTTCAAAACGATTAGTGACTGCAGACAAAGGGATTTCAACCGCCGAGTAATCAAGCTAAGGATGTAAACAACGTAGACCGCAAAATTTGCCATGAAACATAGGTGCCTAACTCATTCGTTGTGCGCTCGATGGGGCGTTTTTAAGAGAAGGAATGAGTATATATCGAAAGAAGAAAGATATATCTTAACATCCATCGCCTAAATTTCATTTTATTTCATTCAGTAGCCGAGCAATAAATGTTTGAATTACGCACTAAAGTATACGAGACTTGCAATGCTTATCTTTCAGCCTTGAATTTTCAAGTAGCGTATACCAATGCTAATCTAGTCATTTTATTTTCAACTTTTTCTCTAATAAGTAGTGATACGTGCTGATACGCAATGCTTCTCCTGGGTCGTATAGGATACATGCTTGACAATGAAACTTTTCTTGCAGCATTTGGCTTCCTTCCAACATGAGAGTGGAAAAAGTGAATTGACCCCAGCAGATGCATTGGCAAGACTCAGTGTGAGTTATCTGACCTTACTGATGTTACTACTTTCTATAAACCCATTCATTTGAAATATTTGCACAAGAATAAAGTCTGTCTCAAATTAGATGTCACGTGAAAATTCCCGCGAATAAAAACAAGTGAAGAGTTTTGCATGAGCACTTTTGCGATTTCGCAAATCTCACGTGACATCTAATTTGAGACAGACTTTAATAATTTGATTATTTTATTGACTTTGGAACTTTCTTTTTGTGTGATTGTGTCAGGGGGCTAGCCTGCGTCACAGACCATAACGAGGGGTAGTTATGGTCTGTGTGATGGACTCACTTTTGTTGTCCCAGTTTCACAGAGATCTTGTAAAATCTGTTATTCCATGGTTATTAAAATAATGATATTGGCTTGTCTAGCTCTTGTTTGTTTAATTTGTCCATACGGAAGTCGTTGGGAGAACAAAAGTGAGTCCATCAAACATACCATATTTCCTCTGGTTATGGTATGTGACGCAGGCTATCTGGGAGCCAACTTTATGCAATTACCAATAATTTCAGATACTCCACCCGGTGCGTCAAAAAGTTCAGACGTTGGACAATTCGAGGTACATAGAGTACTGGATGGATTGGAGTGAATCGAACTCTGTCTGATAGCCGAAAGATCCAATTTTTTCAATTTCTCTTTCATGTTTTTGAGCACTGAATATATAGGTAAATTCGATTGTACGAAAAATCCTTGGTTGCTAAATGCGCGATAAAGGGCCTAAGCCCTCAATCAAATCATACAGAACCTCGTTACACAGAACAACACACGAGGTTAAAATTAAAGGTTTGTGATCCCATGGCAATAAATGTGCAGATAATAATTCTTGCTCGTGAACTGAAAGTTAATTTGTTAACTTGTGAGGGAATTAAAATGTTATTTCGTATCGTTCTATGTTAGGATATTCTTTACGATTTGATCGAGGCTTTCAGGCCCCTCTCACCCATTTCGCATGGATTTTTCGATCATAGTTTAACATTGAAAGCTGAATTGTTTGTTTCCATAGGAGATCAGCGAAGAAGGTGGATTATGGACCCAAGTTATGAGTATGAAAGTTACAAATGAAGGCATCAGTATGGCCAATGGGGAAACGATGGTACGTTCCCGTCCCTCAATTCCCTAATAGACGATTGCGCTAAAGATGGCGGACAGGAATTTTTTACCATGATGCTTTGCGTCGAATTGAATTTCGAATGATTTGATTGGTTGATTTCTTCAATACCGCAAAGGATCTTGGTAAAAAATTCCTCGACGCCATCTTTAGCGCAATCGTCTATTGTGCAACTGCTTGCTGATTGGCTTTCTAAACAATAGCGATAGAAATTCTATCAGCTGATTGGATATTGCAAAATTCGATCGTGAATCAACTGATTCGCTCTTTCGGGAGGGAGGACGTCAAAATTACCTAAACAGGGCTTAGATTTGCTTGAATTATTATTAAATTAAAAAATGCTTAAATTAAAATCTGCTTAAATTTGTAGCAGGAACCGAAAAAATATTTGTTCTTTTCCCTGAAAATTAGTAATTATGTGTGTATACTTTTGATCTCAGTGCTGATGCATTTTCCTTCCAAAATCGGTGCGAAATATAAACAGAACAGGGAATTCATAAAAGAAAATCCGCTAAAGTGCAAATTAGCTGATTTTATGACAACATCATCAGTTGCTTTTGATTGACATGCCATTGCAAGGTCATTTGTGGTCGGTTTATCGGATTATATGAGAAACTCAAACCGGTTTGTTTGAAATTTCACCCCGATCTGAATATTGGCCAGATAGCTTATTTCCTTTTGCGTTCACATGAAGTTTCGCCCTGGTCTGAGACCTGTGTTGTTCATCGAGCAACACAAACTTGTTCAAGATTGTTCGAGATTGTTCATCGTGTTCATGTTTGGCGCCAAGAAAAACAATGCCAATGTGAACTTTGAAGCCGAGACCACTGAGTCTCAAACCGGTTTGAGAATAATTTTCGTTTACGTGATGTTTTCAAAGCGGGGTGACATTTCAAACCGATTTGAAATGCCGAGTTGAGTTTCACCCCGGTTTGAGTTAGAAATTGCATTCTCCATATAAACACTATAAGGGCTTTGACCAGACACCGAGTGCAACTCAGATCGGGGTGAAATTTCAAACCGGTTTGAGTTTATCATTTAAACGGACCCTTGCATTCGCAGACAAAGGGAATTTTCACAAGCCAAAAATCAGAACGAGGAAAACCGCAAAAGAAGCCCTGAAACTAATAGAGGTACCGTTACGTTTGGTAACATGGTAACGTTACCAAGAGCCCAGGGCAGCAAGAGCTGAGGGCAATTTATTTTCAGTACTAACAATAGGATTATGGTGACTCTCTTTGCGTCGGGTGATTTTGTGATTGAATGATAGACAAGCAGTGATATACGTTTGTTTACCTCGTTTAGTCATTCAAACCAAATCGAACCAAAACGATTGAAGGGGAGCGTCTAGGCCCTTCCACGAAAAGGGATCGTTAAGAGAAGTTGCGAGTACATATCGAAAGAAGAGGGACAAATCCAAGCATCTCCCCGCCTAAAGTTTGTTCATCTGATTCGCTCTGAAATTCTCTTAAATTGACGTTGACTAACTGAGGTTGCAAAATTTAATTGATAGGTTTCAATATCTTTCGGGCGTTTTCTTCATCACAAAATGTTTGGTTTGGGCATTGAATCTGCGTTTAACCACATTAATTGACGCCAAGTTTAGGATCAAATTTGAATACATGCAACCAAATTTCAAGGCGATAAAGTTTTCAAAAGGTACGATAAATCTTTGTTGCATAGTCGTACCTAATTGTTCAAAAAGAGGTCATCAAACAGGAGTTTGTTCTTGAAACTTCTTGGTGTCTCGATTTCAATTTGATAAAACAAAAGACAAAACCATAACCTCTTTCCCAGTTATCTTTGATTCCCAACGTGTGTGGATAGTTGTCTTGGAAATGCATGATTTACCTTCGACTACCATCAAAACAAAATCGATATGTCTTTGCTTGGTTTCACAAGTTGGATTTATCTACTCATTTTCACAAAGAGACTTGGGAAATGTTAACCTTGTTCCCATGTCCCAAAAGGAGTCTGCCACCAGCCTATATCCATTGTACTGACTTAGGAAACTGGCAACGAGGTTGGGGAAAGGTGTATTGTAGCATGATCTCTTTAATTTAAATCGAATTGAAAAAGGCGTTGATTTTAATTTTCTTTTTACGTTTCTTTTAGTTATTTCATTAATTTACGTGTATTAAAGAATATTGTAATTAGGTTAGATTTTTTAGCAGGTCAGCATGTAAAACAGTATAATACTTACTGATAGCTTATAAACCAGGACAAATGTTGTAAAATGAAATGAAAAATGAAATGAATGAAGCAGGCTGCTTCTACAAACATGTTTAGAACACTACCACAAAAAAGGATTTCCCGAATTTTAGAAAAAGTATGGAAATACACTCTCTAAAACTAAAAAAGACATAAAGTACAACAGTCTTAAAGGACGCAAAATTAGCTTGCAATGTATTAAGGAAATTATAAAAATGGAAAAATTAGATATTTAACTAATTTTATTTTTTAAAAAACATCCAAATTTCGATTAAAGTTATCCAAATTTAATTAAGAAAACATTCGAAAGTATTTTGTCCCAGATCCCTTTTATATTTTGTTGGAATAAAAAACATTCTTTGAATGCGTTTGTTTCAACACCCCTTTTTGGAGGGTGGAGTTAACTCTCGCTAGGTTAGTCTAGCGGGAAACTGTATTTGAGTTTGATGCATTCATGAAACTTGACACGGCTAAAGAAATGAATTGAACTCTGAAGAAAGCCTATCAAGTTTCAGGTCAGCGTGATATCATAAGGCCTAGAATTCTGGATTTCGTCACCTTCCAAAAATGTAAAGGGAGTAAAGGTCTTAATAGTGGTTTCTTCCAGGAGTTTCATATACAACTGAATATACAACTGAACAGTCGCTGCCAGACAGTAATTGATGCTATATTTCCATCCTACATGACATCATCCAGGAAAAGACCTAGGGTTTTTTTACTTCGACACTGTGTGCGAAACAGTTAACTGCTAAGGCCTTTTTTAAATTCTCAGAACGCATCCAGCATGGAAGTCAAAGGACTGAACAACTACTTGCCAGACATTAATTGATGTTTGTTTTATCCCAAAGGAACTTATTGAAGATTACCCATTGGAGAACATCAGTTTGTGCACTCATGTGACGAACCATCCGATCATTCAGAATTTGTTTATTTTCTCAACAAGATATTCAGATGATAAAGTTGGAGCCATTCATCTCTTTCAGTGCAAATCATCAGAGGTGAGATAAATTCATTTAATCTACCGGGTGTGCCGAACTGAACTTTATTTCTTTGGCGGCCATCTGCAACGAATCTGTTTGCCTAAGAGCTCAAAGATCTTTCGACATTTTTTGACAACCCAGCGGTAAGATAGAAGTCCAAGCTACATTTATCTGTTTAAATGCACAGAAATCGAAAATGTTGTTGCCTCGCGTGACAAGTTTGAAAAATCACCAAAATTCATTTATGATTCCTATCATTAAATTTATTTTTTCCTATTCGTCAACAATCAAAAACTGCATTTAAAAATAATAAAAGTTTGTTCTCGTTACTTGAAGGGTAAATTATTCAACATTTTGAAAACAACCTCGTTTGAACCATGCTTCTTAAGGGACATGTGAAGGAGCTGTTTTACCGAAAGGTAAACAGACATAGAGACAGACAAGCCAATAGCGATATTTTTAAGCAGACGTTAGCATAGGGCTCAAATCTTTCAAATCTTTAAAGGTGGGTGTAAAATTCTTTTACAATTTTCTCCGAATTAAATGGCTTGAACGGAACTTAGGATACTTCGCTGTAAATCTGCCGTGGAAATCTTTTGATGTCTTACTTAGTTTCAAAATGGCGGCATTTATGAGTTTTTTGACAGAATTCATGGAAAATTTCGAAAAAATTAAAATCGTTGTAAATCCTAAATCAATAGAGGAAAAATGATACAATCTTCAAGAAAACCATAGTTTATGAAGGTCTACAATATGGTCGCAAGCAGAAATCTGTCGCTCTTCTGTTTTAGGATTTAGAAATTTGATGCACAGCCTCAGAAATAATAAATGCTGCCATTTTCAAAATAATCATGATATCTAAAAATTTCCATGGCAGATTTACAGCAAAGTACCCTAAGTTCTTTTCAAGCCATATAATTCAAAGAAAAATGCAAAAGAATTTTACACCCACCTTTTTAAAGATGCAGACGTTCCTGTTTGATGAGTTGAAGACAGGCTGCTGTGATTTCCCATTGGCCTTACTCAACCACCCCTCGAACTAGACTCATTATTTTCGTGTAGTTTCGCTCCCTGAACTGATATGTCGCTACAACTACATCCTCACAGATTTGTCCTCACTGAAACGACAACAACAACATCAATTCAATTCAATTCAATAAGTGAAAGTGAAGGGACTTAAATCATGAGTCTACCCTCGAACTATGTCTGTATCTCAACAATCGTCGAAAGTGGAACATTTGAAAGCATAAACAAGCCAGTTTTTGCGATACGCAGCCAAAAATAAATGCACCACAAACCGAATACCAAATATTATTAGTCTAAGAGCACACCCTAAGACTTAATAACAAGAATCATTTTGTCTCTCTTTTTAAGGCTCCATCAATGAGCATAGACATCAACAAACGCAGAGAAATAAAGGTAAGGTTTTTATTTTATTGAATTTTCAAGCATCAATAAAATCCAGCTTTCCTGCATAGCATTCACACACATCAGGCTGCATATTTTGGCAAAAACTCGTCTCTTTTTATCGCAAGAAAACGTTTTATCATCGTTTTTTATGTGAACAGAAAATGCAATCATTGTCCTTAATTAAATAACTTAAGCTAATTTTCTAGTGTATGTTTTTACTTAAAATTCACGATTTTTTTGTGAAGTATGCCACGTAGCCATGTACGGATAAAAAACGCAAAACTGAATATGGTGAACTTACTTCTCCTTCGTACCGCTCCATACACCAATTTTTTATTAGAAACTGAGAATTTAAAGCTACAAAAACTTTAGCGGATAGATAGGCGAACGTCGAAAAAGCAGCGACGAGCAACTTACAACTGGTGGAGTTTGTGGCGCTGTTTACAAAGTTATCGTCTCACATGCACTTTTCTCACAGCTTTCTTGGACTAGATTTATGGTTTGCTTTCAAGGACAGCTTATTCGTGCAATTAGTTCATTGGTTTAGGTCCAACTGACAATTGTTACCTGTCCTTTCCCTACTCACTATAGTAAAAACCCGCGTATAAGAACCTAAAATTTTGCAAGTCAGCTTGACTAGGTTCTTATATATTGGGTATTTAGTGGGAAATGAGGCTGTCAAGGTTCTTAAATTGGTTCTTAATTTATCCAGGGCTTTACCAATATATTTTTATTCTGATTCAAAGTTCAAGCCTATTATTCACGGTCAGTTCACTGAAGTCCCTTATACCTGAAGAAGGTGTTGAGGAAGATGAACAAAAATGGGTCTACTACCAAAGACATGAGCTTCAGTAACATAATCTACTACCAAAGACATGAGCTTCAGTAACATAATGAACAGCTCAGAACTGGAAATACTGAACAGGACATTTAAAAATGCATTTGTAGCAGTTTTTTGCAATCAACATATAGGTTCAGTAATACTAAGCAACTGGAGTTTTAATCTAATGTGATGATCTACAAATAAGAACCTAACCTCAAATTTCAGGCTGAATTGGTTCTTATATAATGGGGGTCTAATTTCAAAATTTCAGCCTGTAGGTTTTTAATCCACTAGGTTCTTATACGCGGGTTTTTACTGTATCGCGAGGGAGAATATATGGGCAATTTAAGCAACTTTTTGCCAATTTCCTATAGAAACCTGTAGACATTTTCTGAAGATTTACCCCAAAACAAGATGGCGTCTAAACTTATTACGTTGAGTCCTAGTAATCGCTATCACCCACCCACCCTACTCGCTCATAGTATGAGCGAGTAGGGTGGATGGGTGGCAGCGATTACTAGGAATCAACGTAATATGTCTAGGTGGCGTCGTGTTTTTACCGCTGCTTTGACGTCATGCCGTTTGGATGAATTGTCATGCTTCTCCTCGCTAACTTTTTACTTTCTGTGGTTACAATGGTAGCCCACTCACGATAACTATTATTTCACCATGTCAGCCTATTCCGAATGATTGATATATACCAATGCGTGGCTCTGACGAAGGCTTAGCCTCGAAACAGGAAGAAACTCTATAGTAATTCTATTTCGTCTGATGACAGAGTAGATTTGTCGCGAGAATTCTTAAGGTAAAGATTCCTGGCTAGATCCCCCTCAGAGACCATGTAATTTTTCCAATTGTGGTAGGCCACTCATGAAAAATCAGGAATTCCTCCCTAAAGAAGTTGAAAATCAAAATCAATTAAAAACGTCATATACTTTTTGTAATGAATGTTAACCAAGGATCCCAAAAAGACTAATTCAAAGCTTTGTCAATGAGAAATAGACTTATTTTTAAACCCTGCTTAGCAGAATCAGCCAATCTCCAATGACTTTAGTAATAGCTGATCGATCGACAACCAAGCCCCATTTGGTTTGCTCCGAAAAACTAGAGCATGGTAATGAAATAACTGTTTTGTACTCCAACAGCAAGCTTCGTTGCATCTATGACATATCAAAGGCTCTCTCGTTTTAGCTTTCAAAATACCTTGTTATTGTCTTCTCAAGTAGGTAGCCAAAAGCCAAAATAGGGTTGCGCTAAGGCAGGAGATAAACCAGAACAGTCTTCGCGTGAGCGATTCTGCCAATTATTTTTTTATTTAGCGGATTTATATACAGTAAATCCCCGCATATAAGAACATAGAAAAATAAGAACCTACAGGCTGTTTTTCCTTAATTATGCACCTTGTAATTAAGAACCTGTTTCAGTTTGATGAAAAAACATGTTCTAATACAAGGGTAACAAAGTTGATTGTTTGATCATCCTTGTTAAGTTTATTTTTGTCCCAGTTGGCTGTTAAAATCTGAACCTCCTCCCCTGCTATTTGTAAGGTTAGCATTAGTTATTAGGTCTTTAATAACATTGCCAAAACAAATAATATGGTTGAAAATCTCTTGATAATAACTCCTAAAAGGTTTACACGAGGGGCCTTTCCAATAAGAACCTTTCTACCCTGAAATTGATTTAAGTACCTTTGAAATAAGAACCTCATTTAGCCTGCCTCTCAAAAAAGTAGGTTCTTATATGCGGGGATTTACTGTATCGCATTCCTTTTCCGTACTCCAGTCCATTCCAGTATCCCATTTCAGTAGTCAACATTCCATGTTATCAAGATCGATAAATATGAAAAGCTGTTGTTGCTCCCATTAAAATGTGAAACACGGGATGTAATAAGGAACAGAAAGCAGAATGGGGCGGAACAGAAACACTAAAATACAGAACGACATGAAATGCGAAACTACTTCTGAAATATGAGAGGGATGAATAATAATAATAATAATAATAATAATAATAATAATAATAATAATAATAATAATAATCATAATCACTTTATTTACAGTTGGATAAAGAAAGGTATAGCTTGCGCTATAAAACACAAACTAATAAATACCAACTAAATTAAACCAATTTACAGCAATACTATTTACAAATTTTACAATTGCAACCTTCCCCAGCCCAACATTTTATCTTTTTGCCAAAAACAGAGACTGTGTTACTGCTCTTAATCACATCACGTTGGGGGGGCTGCCGCCCCCCAGCACCCCCGGCTCGTACGCTTATGAGGTGTACTGTTCCAAAGTATGCTACCCCTGAACGCTATCGAATTTGTACCGAAAGACGCAGTTGATGCCATTAAAGAGAATCAACGGATATAAAGGGGACGCGCGGCTATTCTATTATTAGCCTATTGTATTTGATGATGTCGACGCGTGCGTGGATATTGTTTAGCCAGAGGAACAATAGTGTGCGTAGGAGTTTTCTTTGTCCTATTTATAGACGACCTCCTCTTAGCTCCGTTGATTCCCTTTAATTCGAACTTTCCAATTTGGAAATTTGTTTCGCATTAGGCTATTTCTATCCGGCTATCTTAAAAAGGGGGNGGGTGAAATTGGAAGTGCTACAACGCTTTATAAAAAGTTTGTCGATATCTCTTGTAGTTTCGAGATTCCCCGATTTCAAAAGATTCCCCGATTCCCGGATTCCCCGATTCCCGGATTCCCCCTTTTTAAGATAGCCATTTCTATCCTGCTCCGTTCCTATTTCTATTCCGTGTTGCGCATTTCAGTAGGAGCCGAAGCTGACCTAACTTCGTTGCCTTTGTCGCCAACGTGCCGCCGTATCCATTGACAACCAGTAATGGGTTAAATCCATTCAATTGATTACTGTGTTGCCATAGTACCAAAAGTTCTTATGCCAAAGTGTCTTGCGTGCAGGAAATATATTCCTTTCATCTAATTCATTGCCTTAGAAACTTTTGAACAAATATTGTGTAGAAATTTCAATACTTTCTTACCGTAAATATGCCTCTATCCTTTTATTTTATGACGGTTTTAAAACATGGAATCTGGTAAAGGGAAATGCTGGAATACTTGAATGGGAAGGGAGATTGAACAATGAAATTCATAATTCGACACAATGTGACCGGATTTTGATAATACAGCAGGAAAGAATAGCTGGTCGATATGGCGATATCGGAGAAATCATAGGCCAATTTGCTTCTTCGCGCTGCGTTTTGCTTAAATATGACCATTATGACTTCTGTGGAACCTCTCCTTTGCTGTGAAATTGAACTGCAAAGAAGGCATGTAAAGGGGCAAATCACTACTTATTTTCTAATTTGTTACATTCAAACGAAAACAACTTTATTTAACGATCAACACTCTGTTCTCTAATTAAATTACAAAAACTAACAGTCTAGCACAAGATATAAACTCGAGGTATAGTAGGCTTAGTCTTGTGAAAACATAGGGATTGCAGTGTCGAGTACCATTCTAAAGTCTCGTCATACTTTTACTTTCAAGATATGGGTTGATATGGGTGGGAGGGGGCGGGGTCCGAAATACAAAATCACTATCGAACTGTGGTATTCCTAGCCTTGTGTCAACCTTATATACTACCATGGAGCAATGCGGACACCTTTATTTCGAATTAATTTTTTATCCGCGGCTACTACCTTAAACGGTTGGAGCGGAGTAATCAACTTCTTTTTTTCGAATTTATTTTTTATCGCAGCGCTCCTCCAAAGAAGTTGATTACTCCGCTCGCAGTTAAGGTAGTAGCCGCGGAAAAAAAAAGAGTTTGAAGTTAAGGTAGTAGCCGCGGAAAAAAAAAAGAGGTTGATTACTCCGCTCACAGTTAAGGTAGTAGCCGCGGAAAAAAATTCTTCCAAAATAAAGGTGTCCACATTGCTCCATGATACTACATATTCCCTTGGGTCATTCCTAAGCAGTACTGCATTAAGCCCAGCTCTAGGGGGGAACCTTTTCCACTCCTTACGTCTCCTGGGATCAGTAAATTCATTTGAGCATCTTTTTTTTTTTTTTTTTTTTTTTTTTTTT
>REGM01000123.1:622541-633344 GCA_004194415.1 Aurelia aurita
GTATCCTCAATACCGTCATGCGTAGGGCACATTGGGTTTATGGTGTCCTTAAAATTGTGCTTAAATTTGTGAAAATTTAATCTACTAAGGCCGACTCTTATTTGGGAAAGATACGACAAACCTATTGGGTCATGAATCCCAAAGACAGATTTTGCTGGAGGACGAATTATTGATAGAAGCTTTGACTTAAAAACAGCAACGGACGGAGCAAGCCTAATCTCAGGATCGAGTTTATTCCATTCAGATATACAGTTAGGATAGAAACTAGATTGAAATTTTTCTGTTCTTGCCCCTATTCGCCCAATAACATCACGGTTGCGAAGAGAGTATTGCGACTGATGAAGTGGTGGAATTGGCTCCTTTGAATAGAAGGGAGTGAGATTATTCATAATCTTGTAGAATAAAGTCAGGCGTCTACTCCACCTACGGGAACTTAGTGACTCCCAGCCAAGTTCTGCATACAGTTTTTCACGTGATGTTCCCCTCCATGTTCCTGTTACAGCCAGAGCAGCAGAATACTGGACAGACTCAAGTTTGTCCATTAGATTTGGCAAAATAATGTTTTGGCTGAATTCACATGCTTTAGCTGGAATGTGATATATAACATCCCCGTAATCCAGATGGGGTCGCACATAAAGCTTATATAATTCGTTCAGGGTATGCCTTGGCAGATATTTGGAGAGATATTTTAGCAGACCAATGCCCTTTCTTGTTTTTGAGATAGCAGATTTGATATGAGCTGAGAAAGAAAGCTTCGAGTCCAGGATAATACCTAAGTGTTTATGTTCATTTACTTTTTTCACAGGTATGTCGTTAAAAAAGATCACTGGATGATCTATTTCATGTCTTTTCCTTGAAAGTAGTAATTCTACAGCTTGTTTTTGGGGATCGGGATTAAATGACATCCTCCAATCATGAGCCCATTGGCTTATCAACTCCAGGTCATGGTTCATGTCCTCAGCAGCTGCCTTAGGTTCTTGAACAACCGTAAACAAGGATGTATCATCGGCAAAAAGCTTAACATTACATTTTAAGTCAGCAGTGAGATCATTGATATATACAAGAAAAAACAATGGCCCCAGGATAGAGCCCTGGGGCACTCCTGCGAAAATATCTCCCCAATTTGAACATTGACCGTTCAGGACGGTTCGCTGTTTTCGATTCTTAAGAAAACTTTTTATGAGAGAAAGAAGCTGTCCTGACACGCCACATCGTTTCAGTTTATAAATAAGGCCATCATGCCATACCCTGTCAAATGCCTTAGAAATATCAAGATACACGGAGCGGACATCCAGAGGAGGATTGCAATCAAATGCTTTGAAGATTGTATGCGTGATGGAAATTAGTTGGTTCACTGTTGAGTCACCGGGACGAAAACCTGATTGATTTGGGTTAAGTAAGTCACACGAAACAAGATGGGAGTATAAGGAGTCATAAACAAGTTTTTCAAGCATTTTCCCAAAAATTGGTAGAAGAGAAATAGGACGGTAGTTACCCTTCACATTTTTTTCATTTTTCTTGTGAACAGGGACTACATTTGCATACTTCCATATTTCAGGAAATACACCACACCTCAAGCAGTTCGTGAAAATTATCTTAAGTGGAGTCACTAATGAAGCATCGCTTAATTTTATCATTCTTATAGATATTTCATCCCAGCCATGTGCTTTATTAGGATTAAGGGATCTTATGATATTCAGTATTTTTTCCTCAGAGATAGCAAAATCACTTATCAAAGTAGAACCTCTTGTGGTTTCTAGTGGAATTTCACTACCTGTGTCGATCGTTGTACATTGGAGAATGAAATAGTCATTGAATAACTGTGCTTTTTCAGTAAAATCAGTTATGAATAACCCATTTTCTAAAAGGGGTGGTATTATGGGAATCTTCGCCTTATTCAGAACAGTATTGATTAAGGTCCAGTAGGTTTTGCTAGATGTCCCTGGATGTGCTAAGGTTTGCCCTGTCCTACGAAGGTAATTCTGTTTGGCATCTTCAATCATTCTTGTACCTTCAGATATCATCTTTAGTATTCCTTCAAGCTTGTCATCTGGCAGGCCGCTCCTCACAAAGTTTTTATAAGCATGATTCTTTTTCCTCAGAAATTTTTTGACAGCTTGTGTTATCCAGGGTGCTTGGCGAGGTTTAATCGTTTTAATCTGGTTTGGAATGAAGTTAGAGTAAATGTTCAAAAGGACTTCATTGAGTAGTTTAACTTGCTCATTAGGGGACGTGATTTTGTCAAGATGCTCGCTCCATCTAAACATTTCGATACTTTTCATAATGGCTACAAAATCTGCTTTATCATAATGCCAAATCCTACGGGTATACGAAGGTAGTGCTACATTCGAAACAGATAGTTTTCCATAAACGATTTGATGATGACACTGCTCGTGTAATGACGGATGAACACCAAACTCAGTAATCAGGTTAGGCTGGTCAGTAAAAATGAGATCAATGCAAGATTTGGAATCACCCATTAAGTGAGTTGGTTCTGAAATCAGCTGATGAAGACCAATGTCAGCTGTTATTGGCTCAAATAGTTTTCCTTCGTTATTTTCAGTATCACTTTCCCACCACTGAGTTGATCGACAGTTGAAATCACCAGTAATGATAACGCAGAATGGATTTTCAGCATGCAGCTTGGAGAGCATCAGCTCAAAATTTATTGTGAAGTTGTCAAATTCATTCTGGTCCTGACTTGGACTCCTATAGACTACCACAAAAAAGTATTTTTTCCTATTTAATTGGATCTCGCACACAACACACTCAGGGAGAGTCACCAAATCTGAACGGTTTATGGAAGGAAGGGAATCCTTAACGTATAGCCCAACACCACCTCTTTTCACATCTTGAGGATGGTTATCTTTATGGAACGAATAGCCATCTAGTGGTAGCCTTTCTTCCTCAACGGTGCTGTCAAGGTGAGTTTCTACAATCCCAATTAAGTCATATTTATACACAGAATTATACGCCTCTATTAGGGAAACCCTTAAAAAGTCATGTGCAGTAATACTATTCAAATTCCAACAACAGAAATCAAGTGTTTCTGGACCAGGATTTGTTTCAACATCACCGCTGAGCAAAATAGTCCTGAGGGAAAGCCATTGAATTTGGAGTGTGTAACATGCAACGCATGCAACATAAAAGTAGGCATACTGAGAGTGAAAATACTTGTATCGAACAAGAATAATGAAACCTAACGGGATTCGTTTAAGAAGCTCTGCAGTCACATACATCACTATCTTCGCAAAATGATGTACACGGGCGAAAAGGGGCAAGAAACATAACTGTATTGCGATGGAATGCACTGTAACAAACTGCATTATTATTGTAATGGGTAAAGCAAAGGTTGAAATCGCGATGAAACAATAACAAAACCAAAACAATTTGGAAGCTTGAAGTAGAACTGAAAAAGGCCTGAAAGTTTTGCTCAAGGGAGACAGACTTTGCACGAGGAAGCATCCTATTGCCGCCCGCCATTGATTTATTTCAACCGGCATCATCAAAAGGAAATTTTCTCGCTGGTCCTAAGGGGCAGTAAGATACAATGTAACCACAATTGTTTAGTCCCAAGGTAAACAGTAAAAAATATACTGGACGAACAGATTGACAAATATGAATGAAACGTAAACAGAAACGCGATGACGAAAAACATGTAAACTTAAATAAAAGAAATAAAAGAAATTTGAGCATCTCCTCCACCCGTAGCGAAAATCATCAGAATTTTGGGACTTACAAGCTCTACCCCAGCTCTACAAACTAAGAAATAGGATTTTCCGACCCGTGGGAATAACAAAACTGTGTTTTGGTTGAAAGGGTTTAGATTTCGCTCACGAAGCCATGCAAATCGACTGACATGTTGTAAAGAATTCCTAATCCACATCCCTTGGTTTGAGAATGGTCGTTGTAGGGCAACCGAAGATGTTTTAATTCCCTTAGCTAATCGTTTTTGAATAGAATGGTTTTGCGGAAACAAAAGACCTACATTTTTGGAGAGAATAACATTCTTATGAATATTTTGGTTCGGGAAAGCTCGTGAGGACGGTAGAGAACTGATCTGCTTGTTTGTGTCTTAGGCCAAAATCATGTCGGGTGCTGTCGTAAATGGTGGATTCCACGATGACGACGTTGCGAAGATAAATGGACGCCAACAACAAGTAAAGGTAATGTTATTATTTCCTTGCGGAGAAGAATATAGCAGTTATCGTTCGGCCTAGATTGTTACTGTTGTTCCAAATATTTACACCCTTTTTTGAAGTGGAATTTCAGTGATAACAAGGACTTTTGAAGTTTTTAGAGGCCAAAGTCAAACGAGATGTTTGCTTTAGCTACAATAACGCGAGGGGTGAGTGGGGGCACTACTGGGGATAATAGGAAGGGGATACTAGGAAGGGGATACTGCGCCTTCAAAGTTACATAAGAGATGGGATATTTAGACGCTCCTGGAAGAGGTAATGACCGTGAAACAAAGTTTTCTTGGATCGTCGGCAACTGAACATTTTGCTTTGGGCTAAAATGTATGGGTTTATTCTGTGCAGACTAGCTTAGGGTTACAAAATGAAACTTGCGTGGTGTGCGTGACATGATCATTTAGCTTTAGATTAAGTGTTCGTCAAATTTCAAAGAGATGGAAGTGTGAACGCTCGATTTTTCGAACGAGCAAACATTGTTTGTCAAACAATTTTGTTTTGGCCATGTTTTGAAAAGGTCGAACAATATTTACATGTATTCATATGAATGTTTGCTGCTTGCCTTGTCTGACAATCCAGTGACAATCCTTGTCACAAGCAAGCGTGTGCTTCGAAAGGACAACTGAAAGGACGCAATTTAAGCAATTCTAATATGTTTGGCAAATAATTGTTTGCTTGCTCGTTTGGCTGGAGCCTCAGCACAAAACCGAACTCCCACCGAACTGGGGCCCCTGGAAAAACAGAAATTGACTTTAAAATGATGAGATCTGATTTCTATACGACCATTTTTAGAATAGTTTGTTCCACCCGTTCCACCACACTCCTCCGACTTTATGGGAAAGTGGAGAACGCCCTTTTATTTAAAAATTTTTTGTGTGAAAATTGGCACTATCCCTTTGGTAGAAACTTGCTACAAACAAAGGTGTTTCTAATTTTTGAATTTTTTTGAAGAACATAGCGAAACATACATTTTTTGTATCCAGCTTTGAATTTTACAATTTATTTTTGAAGACAGAAATTTGTTAGGAAAGTACCATTATGCAATTGTCCAAAAACGGTTATAAAAAGGCACAATATTTGAGAATGCTTAACGTTGCCGTGTAACACACATTTACACATTTAGAGGACCAGAATAAGACTAAAATGAAAAAGATCGGTCAAGTCTGAGCCAAGAAACCACGGGAAGGGGGGGGGGGGTTCTTCCATAGTAAAGGTACCTGGGGATGTGCCGCGCTTAAGGGTATACTTTTTCGGACTTCTAGTCCAGCCAAGGGTATGCTTTTTGGCAATTTTAGTCTAGGCCAGTCTAGGCAAGGGTATAATTTTTTAAGAAAGGCCAAATTTTCTTAATTTGTGTCTAGAAACCCGAAATTTTGGCGATTTTGGTCTAGAGAAGGTGAAATTTTGGTGATTTGTGCCTAGAAAACAGCAAATTATGACACTTTTGGTCTGAAAATTAATCTAGCCAAGGGTATCATTTTCACAAAAATTGGTCTGGGTACCATTTTGAAGATGCTCGCGGTACATGGTACACCCCTATCCGAAATTTGGCCAAGCCCCCCCCCCCGTGCAAGAAACATAGAGTTGTAAAGTGCGATCAAAACAATGGCCGTGCCTCTACAGGTTATGTAAACAAAGGCCTAATCTAGGCCCAACTTTAAAAATCAATATCTCCGCATTCTGTTGACCAATTTTGAAAATGTTTACAGCACATTAACCCCTAGGTTATGCTACTTGATGCAAGCCCGAAATAAATTTGGGATTCGGAACTTTATTTTTTGACATTTATTAGATGCCCTGGATCACAGTGCTGTGGCTCTCTATCATATTTTTTTGGATCCCCTGTCAAGTCGGCTCGTGGGGCTGTCTGCCTCCTAGCCCCTAGCCTGCATGCAGACTCGACTGATTTATTTTCAAAGAGGTTTTTCATTGGAGAAACCTCTCTGAAAAGAAATCAATAGAGCCTGCAGGCAGGCTACCTAGCTCCCTACTCTGCGGGCCTGCGTCTGGCCTTGGTTTACGATTTGCATAGAGCACTTAACTGAGGAAATACCTTATACAGAGTCCCTTTACTTGTTCGTGGAGCGAAAATCTGGAATGACCTTAGCCGCGAGGCCAAGCAAGCTCCCTCTTTGTTTTATTTTAAAAACATTTCAAAGATTTATAAATAAATGATATTGTAATTAATTTCTTTTTTGGATTGTATTATCTAATACTGTAAAGTGTATTCATTTGCGTTGTAATTTACGTGGATTTGTAGGTAGAGGAAATTCAAAATTAAAGGAACAGAACTGAACTGTGACACTGCTTTCTTCCATAAAAATTGACATAAAGAGTTGACTATCAGAATATAACCTCAATTGGTCTGAACGGCCAATCAGGGTGCATTCCTTATATTCTTAACACCAGGGCATAAGCCTTTGAAAGTTGAATGTTTGCCAAGAACAGACTCACAGTTGAGCAGAAAATGAGAAAAATTAAAACCATTAAAAGTATTCGAACACAGGATCAGGGACATAGCCTCTGTTCCAGGTCATTTTTTTTGCATTTTCATATTAAAATTCTTCATGCACGGTTGCCCCGTCAGTCAGTGAGACTGATTTTCACGGGGCCGTGCCAAAAACTTTACAAATTAAAAATCTAATAATAATTTAAAAACAATATAATGGGGGAATTTGCATGCATGGAATTTCTTACAGGAGGAGCTCTCTAATTAGGAAACAAATCGTGGAGAGAGCATCCTCTTAGTTAAAAAGTTAGTTTTTATTCGAAAAATTGCTTTAGAACAGACTCAGTTATAAAGCCAGTTGCGGACACTTCCGAAGCTATGTTTTCAATTACAATACATTATTTTCGACATGGTTTGCTAGCAAGAGTAATTCGTTTGTGGGCGATCGCTTCCAATGGTCATTCAACGGCCTCCCTTCCGCTGATGACCCTCAAATCGATTAAGATATCAATTATCAACCCTATGCACCATCTCGTGCCGTACTGATTGTGACATTTATTAGAGCTTTCAAAACTTCGTAGAATGAGGAAAACATGTTCTTCCCGTTTCGTTTCGTTTGTTGCGTTGGTTTCGCTTCCCTTTCTCAACGACTGTTTTCAATGGGGACCAGGGACAATAGGATGATGGGACCATTGGACCAGGAACCTGGGACCACGAGGTGGGACCATCAGACCTGGGAACAATGAGGTGGGTTTACACATCGCATTGATTGCTCTGATTTTCACTACACTAACGCTATCCTCACGAATTGGAGAGCGACTCCTAGGTAAGTGGATGGGGCACAGTGAAACGGTTTCATCCGGTTAAATGTTGTCCATATTCATTATAATGTAATTTTTTTATTTATAACGAGGCTCTATCAGTGAAAGGCAAGAAAGATCGTATTCACTACACACTGGGAATCGTTTTTACTTACTTTCTCCGAAAATGTACGTGCTCAGGAGAAAGGTGCATGGACTTTGACTGCCCTTTTATGTAAATTGGCTGCAGCAGCAAATTGTATAGCTTACTGACTGACTGACTGACTGACTGACTGACTGACTGACTGACTGACTGACTGACTGACTGACTGACTGACTGACTGACTGACTGAATGAATGACTGAATGAATGAATGAATGAATGAATGAATGAATGAAAAGTAAAGTCTGCACACAGTCTACAATTTTACTTCTATTGTAGCCATTCTTTTAACGTTTCGCTGCCTAGGGACGACCTCATACTAGGTATTTTTCGTATTATTTTGGTCAGGAGACTACTGTTATCCGGGATAGTGAAAACGGGGGACCAAAGTGGACACAAATTTATCCAGCACATTGTAAATGGGCTCTCAGGGAACAGTAGCATTTCAATTGGGGGAGCTTTCCCTTTTACTCACCCGTTATATCGGTTTAGCTTCAACGAAAAATATATAAGCGGGGATGGCTCAACGGTAGCGCGCTTGACTACCAACCTGAGGGTTGGTGGTTCGAGTCCCCGCCCTGTCGAACCTGCTACGTAGAGTGAGGAGAGTCGCCAACTCTCTGTAATTCCAGGCTAAAGGAATCGCGAGGTGTGGTCACATCGAGAGGAAGGACCAGGACATTGCTCGATAAGCTTAGCTTCTCAGTGTCCTAAAACTTACTCGTGCCCCGTACAGTGTAAACAGAGCCTAAGAGGTAAGTAACCTTTTATGGAACGATCAAAGGGTCATAACTAGACTGATATCTACTGAGAGAGGCAGATACAACAATTCATATCAAGAATCTTCAAAAACTAATGTTAGAGGTATTCAAAACTCTGAATTCGCTGAATCCATCATACCTTTGGAATTTCTTCAGCAATAAGCAAATTGAATACAATCTGAGGATAAATAATTTAGTAAAATTGCATCAAATAAAAACTCGCACTTTTGGCCTCAACTCTTTAACCTTTAGAGGCAGCATCCTTTGGAATGCTCTAAGTGACGATATAAAAAAATGTAAAAATGTGGCAGCGTTCAAAAAGAAAATCAAAACATGGAAGGGGGCAAACTGCAGCTGTAAATTATGTTGTTAATAGGACATTATATTATCCTTTATATTATGTAATTAGTTTTAGTTTGTAGTTGGTTTGAATTAGTTATTGTCTATATATATATATGCTTATAACTATCTGTAAATAACCAACTTTAAAGAATGTTAAATGAAAATGAAAATGATTACGATGAGTCCCAGTAATCGCTCATCAAAAGGAGACTTGCGCCAAACCGAGACCGCTCGTACGTAGTTTGAGCGTCCAAGACTCTGTAAGAAATCTTGGTCATAACTTCAAAGACCCGAATTTTTCAAAGGTTAATATAAATAAACGCAAGTCATTCGCTATGTTTACCAACAACGGGTTTTGCTACCGCCTCACTAGATTGCTGTGTTTGAATTGGTTACATAACATGGTTATAGTGGCTT
Source organism: Aurelia aurita (assembly GCA_004194415.1). Taxonomy (NCBI): domain Eukaryota; kingdom Metazoa; phylum Cnidaria; class Scyphozoa; order Semaeostomeae; family Ulmaridae; genus Aurelia; species Aurelia aurita. Next base: position 631,666 of record REGM01000123.1, read on the forward strand.
ACCACTTTAAGCATACTTTTAACGCAAGAAGGTTCGGACGAATAATTTTCGGACAAAGTATCTACGGACAAAAAATGTTCGGACATCTTTTCACGGAATTTTGGACATTTGTGGACAAATTTTTTCGGACGCTATGGAAAACGGTTAATTTACAGTTTTATTTTGTTGTTTGATGATAAAAATGTTATAATTTTATCGATTGTGCTTCATCAGGAATCCTTGTCGGAAATTTCGATTCAATAATTATTGTTGAGGATGATGAGAATATTGCTTTAGTAAATTTTGTGGAGAAGCTATGATGATGTTTCGCAAAGTAGCTCTCCCATCACAGTCCTTTTCTAAGCGAAGTGTTTCGTCAGCAAGACATTACGTTTTTATGCAGTAAAAATGTGTTCGTATGATTTTTCTTTATTGCAAAACATTTCGGACACTAAGTATTTCGGACCACAACAAATTTCGGACACAACATTTTTCGGACGTTGGAAATGTCCGCAAATATTATCGTCCGAAATTTCTTGCGTTTAATTTATCTAAAAAAATTTGCTTCACACTAAATTAAAAACGCGCCAGAAATGCATTAGAAATGCGACGAAATCATTTTTGCCTCAATTTAAGATTTTGTCGCTGCCTTTCAAGATGTCCCAACGCATGTGGATGGAATCGAAAAGTTGTGATTCCATTTGGAAGTGATAACTCACTAAACTGCGTTAGAAAAGATGCGCTATCCCGTGAACTCATTTTTACTCTAGTGTGAATTTTTAATTTCTAGTCTAATTTTTAACTTTGTTCTGCTAGGTGACTCATGTGAAAATGAAAATGTGAACGGTACCGATTCCTCATTTTCGAGTAAATGGTAATGATATCGATCTTGTGAAGGAAACTAAATATCTTGGTCTTATGATCGATGACAATCTAAAATGGAAGAGCACTGTAAAATGTACACAGAAGAAGATCTCTAGAGCTATAGGACTTTTGAAGTACGCAAAACACTTTGTGCAAGAGGATACATTAAGGAATATGTATCTTAGTATTGTCCAACCACATTTCAGTTATTGTTGCTCTGTTTGGGGATGTTGCGGGGCAACTAAATTGAAAACCTTGCAGAAATTACAGAACAGAGCTGCTAGAATTGTTACAAGTAGCCCTTTTGACACTCCAGCTGCTCCTCTATTGCAGCGGCTTGGCTGGCCGTCAATTGATAAACTGATCAATCGAGAAACATGTACAATGGTATATAAATCTTTAAATGACCTTGCACCTGAAAACCTAGGTAACATTTTCTCCAGATTGTCTGATGTTCATACCAGGGTTTTACGCAATACCAAATGCAATCTTGCTGTACCAAAAATGAGAACATCTTATGGCCAAAAATCATTTGCGTTTCTTGGAGCCAATGCATGGAATAAACTCAACTCGGAAATGAAATTAGCCCCTTCGATTCAGTCATTCAAAACGAAACTCAAGGCTTTGAATTGAGAATATTCAAGGAAAGCTGATCTGTATCGAAAGTATTATCTTTATTTTCTTTTTCACATTTAGTAGCTATTTTATATGAAATTTGTGTAAATAGGTTTGTATCTTTAGGTTTATTAGCTATTTTTGTTTTGTTGCTGGGACAATTGGAAAGCAGTTGCTTAATTACTTAACTGAATTGTATCCCAGGGTAAATATGTTTAAAA
>REGM01000123.1:633868-677182 GCA_004194415.1 Aurelia aurita
TCACTTAAGTCACATGTCAACTCTCTGTGCAGCTCAGCTAGGTATTACTTGTATAATATCCGCCTAGCTCGGAAGTATCTTACAAAGGAAGCTGCTGAAAAAGCCATCCATGCCTTCGTCACATCTAGGCTAGATTGCAACAATGCTCTCTTATATGGTTTGCCAGTGTCTGAGTTGCAAAAGTTGCAAAAAATTCAGAATTCTGCTGCTAGGATTTTGACCGGTGCGAACAGACATAGTCACATAACCCCCGTGTTAAAACAACTCCACTGGTTGCCAATAACACACAGGATCAAATACAAGATCATAGTATTAACTTACAAATGCATCAACAATCTTGCACCAAAATACCTTACTGAGTTGGTCACATTAAGAACAGCAGCAAGACGGACAAGATCTACCGATGATAATTTGAAAATTGAAACATCAAGGACAAAGCTTGTGACAGCTGGAGATCGTGCCTTTATAAGTGCCTCTCCTCATCTTTGGAACAAACTGCCATATGCATTGAGAGCAACGGATTCTTTAGAAACTTTTAAGGGTAGACTGAAGACACATTTGTGTAAAGAATATTTTGATTAGGTTTCATTTTTATCAATAATCTTTAGCATTCCTTGTAATTACTTTATATGATATTACCTTATTAGTGTTATGTAAATTATGTAATGCGCCTTTGAGCCGTGTGGATAAATGGCGCAATATAAATGCCTTTTATTATTTATTATATTATTATTACAGCCCTATAAAACCTAACCATTGCTGATCTTCCAGGGACTTGTGTTTGAGAGTCTAACTCTTTAGATGCGTTTTAAGTTCTTTTTTAAAACGATTCAGTGTTGGTAGCTCACGAATTTCGGCAGTTGTGTCATTCCATATCTTGAGAGCTGCGTAGTGAAAACCTTTTTTTCTAGGGATCTGGAGATCTTTACAGTGCCTCGTATTGTAGGTCGAGTGGAAAGATCTCAGTTGGTATTTATCCCACAGGCTTTCAGGGCATAGTCTGTTCATAATCTTGTAGGTCATGACATTCCGATCGTAACGGAAAAGATTTTCTACGTTTAACCAGGAAGCCGACTAATTATCCTTAATTCGTGCGTTTTTTATTATTGAGCATTCCCGATCTTGAAGGCGTTGGAGAGCAGCTGGTTTTGTTTTCGAAACACTACTCCAAGATGTTTGTAATGGGACCCATCCACAAGCAATCCAAAAATCTTCATTACAATTGGTCGCAAATCAAGATCTAAATTGCCGCCTGCCGGACTAGAAATCATCCGGCAATCCAGCTATGAGCTGTTGGAAACAAGTCGTCTTATCTTTTCTTAAATCAGATCGGAGAAGTCGGTTCAGATAAATAGAATCTGATATATTACTTAACATTAGCATGTTGGATCGGATGAACTGCGAATGAAACTTTGATCTGACAAAATGGGAGTAGACAAGGGATCAAATCGGTCAGCTCAGCTTCATTGATGAGGCACTAGGGGTTCTTCTTGCAGCAATGCACTTCATAAGGTTGCACTTTACTTTTAGCAGTCTTAAGTTCTGCCTTTGTGTCAACAGCTCATAAAAATTCATCATCAAAGGTCTACGACATCTAACCTTGGGTATACCGCATTCCGTGATCACGATATCCAGCGTGTTTACAATTCAGTTTTCAATTTTCATTTGGCATGCTGTTTTCTGTGATAACAAAGATTGACAATGTTTTCTCATAATTTTGAGTCCGATGAGAGCGGTCCATAACTGCCCCGTTTCTAGTGGAGAATTTTTGGTACGAATTTTGGCCCGTTGATACTGGAGAATTTTTTCTTACAAGATTATACCGGGCGAGTTAGAAAAATGTATCCACTGTTTTAAAAATTGTACAATAAAAACTATAAAATCTATTTGAAAAATCGCAACTCTGTTGTCTGGCTGAGGGTCTCATTTAGTTTTGAGAATTGTCTATAATTTAGAATGCACAATCTTAATCTCAAATCAAGAATTTCTGAAAACTAGCTGCCATAGGCTTTGGCTAAAAGTATAAGTGCGTGGCTCAATTTGATCCACTTTTCAACCATTAAAATGGTAAAATGAGGGTTTTTTAAGCTCGGTCATTGCTTTCTGAGGATACGGAAACCGTTGAATTTTAAGTATGCTCTCTCATCAATGTTGAGCATCAAAACGTCAAAATCTACTTGATAGTGAACAGCCCATTTCTGGCTGTTTTTTTTGGCAAATTGAGAAACAGGACTTTTGGCTAAATCCTGATTTCAGAAGGAAATAATGCCCCTAAAATTATGAGAAAAATCTCTAGAATCATGTTGAAGCCTCAGTAGGATGATGGGATTGCAATTTTAAGAATTTGTTGCACAGCTTTTCTTTTACGATTTTTCAAACAGTGTATACATTTTTCTGACCCACGCGGTATTCTGTTCGAAGTACAATTCAGGCAACTTTATTTGTTTGTTTTTAATTTGTGGCATGGCACGGCGCGGATAAAACTTGTACCGATACCAGAATCGATACGTACTTGGAACAATGGTGAGGTAGTCCCAAAACGGGTAAAAATGGTACGCTACCACAAATAACAACTCCGGTAAAAATCGTAGTGTAAACGCTACGCTGAAGCAATTTTTGATACGCGTGCAAGATGTTATCCGTTTCGTGCCAAAAATACTCTGCTGTGTAAATGAGGCAACGGAGGAGCGTATGTATACCTTTTGCTGATCCTTTTCCCCAGATTTTCTGGGAAATTTAGAAGTGTTTAGCTCAATGAAACTTAGTGGCAGACCAACGTTTAACCAAACGTCATAGATCGCTTTGTTTTCGTTTAAAACTGTTGTTGCGCGAGCAGGATTTCGGAAAGAAACCAAGTCCGTCCGTTGATTAAATATATAAGTTGATTATGAAGAACATTCAACTTTAAAACGCCCTTCTAAAGCACGAAAATGCCCCAACCAGCCCTTGAGTGGCGAAAATTTAATGAGAGGTTGAAATTTTGAAAGCTGGATAATGGCTTGCAAGCAGAAATATAATTTTGCATGATGTGTAAAGGGAAGTGCATTTGCACCTGAGGACGCAAAGAATATGCATACGAATATTTCCTTTAAAATGCTTCTTTTGGGCTAGTCTGAATTTTAGCGGACCAGCTTTCAATATGGGCAAGTTATGTGTCATGGGGTAAGGGTTTTGGTCAGGGTTAGGTTTCGGAAGAAAGGTTTTTAGGGTTAGTTAGGATCAGTTGGGGTAAGATAGGTTTTAGTTAGGGTTAGTTAGGGTAAGGTAGGGTTTAGTTAGGGTCAGTAGAGTATTTGTTGAAACATGTTCCCGAGGGATATGACATAGATCTGGTCCGCTAAAGTGCAGTCGTCCCTTCTGTTGTATTTAGAATCTACCGGATAAGTCAAACAATTTACCTGCCACTGTATCTCTAGAAACGCTGGGGGTGTTTATTTACAACCTCAAAGATTTGATGCGGCGTTTATTAGAAGGAAGCGCTTATTACCGAACAAATAGTTTGACGGTGAAAGATTTCTCGAAAACTCAGTGGAAATAAATATAAAATCTGTCGAAACAAATCAACAAACATATGCATTCATAAAATCAACAAACATATGCAACATATATATTAAAATGTATTCATGAAATTTTAATTAATTATAAAGTGATTGGTAAAAATAATTGAAGAAGCTAAGTTAAAAATTATTAATAAAAGGAAAGGATAATTTGCCTCAAACCAATCCTCGAAAAGGAATAGTAGGCCATCAAGTAACGTTTCTCATGTTTGGTTTTTAGGAAACTCTGAATCGATGCATCGAAGAGATGGAGGAATTTATTGTGAGGTTAAAAGAAATGAACGATGCCAGAAAGAGATTAAGTAAGAAGGGAGAAAGGAAAAGTAGGAAGCAAAAATACGGTAAGAACTTGTTTTTATGGGAACCTCGTTTGTAAGAAACTAATTCTACAATGACCACATATGCAATGAACAGAGTTTGATATGAAGAAAGCTATTTGCAAAATAGGGGAGCACAGGATCGCTCCAGGAAATGTGATTGAAACATAATTTAGTCTATCGTGTATCAGGTGAGTCAAAAAAAGTTGAATCGTTTGCAAGCCTGTTGTTTATTAGCTGTTCAGTAGATTGCTTCAAAGTGGTTCTCGTTGTGCAGCTAACATGTCAACTTAGATAATAAGTTTTAGTTGGTTAAAATTGGCCTTATTCTTCTCGATTTACACATGATTTTAAAAACTGTTTTTGTCTCAGAATCGTTCAAAACAGGCCTAAACTTCTGGATCAAATTTTCCAACATCTAAGCTCCACAGCGATGAAAATGAAACTTAATCGGGCTAGCTTAGTGCCTAGGCAATCAGTTGTATAGAAACAGAGCCAGCCTTACTATTTTTGATTTGGGGATTTCTTTTAGCCGTTTTTCAGATAGTTTCCACATGCTGGATTGTTAGCAAATTTGATCAAGGATTGTAGGCCTGTTTTGAAGTCTTCTGAGGTTGAACAATTTTATAAAATCGCTCATAACTGGGAAACAATGCAACCGAGTTACACCAGCTAAATGGTGTTATCTAAGTTGACATGTTACCAACACAATGGTAGCCAGTTTTAAGGAATCTGATGAAGAGGTAACAAACTACCGGCTTGCGAACGTGTTACCTTTTTTTGACTCACCCTGGTATTAGTCCCAAAAGAAAATTGGAAGATTAATCTTTTGATCAAATTTTAGTAATTTTACTAATGTGTCTTTTGGCTTCACCCATTTTTATTTCATTTCACTTCATTTTTAGAGAAACAGCGTACAATGTCAAAAGGTCCAACACAGGAACAAATCACTGAAATTTTCCAGAAGTTCAAATTTGCATTTAATTTACTGGTGAGTTCAATTAACGGCAATTTTTTGGCAAAACTTCGCTTTGGAGATCATTTTTGAAGATTGCTAAATATGCCAATGTGTCCCAAAAAAGTTACTTAATGATTCTCAGCTGTTAATTTTTTAAAAATGCAGATACCTTAAAAGCTCGATAAAGCCCTCACAAGGGGGGGGGGGCTTAAAAGAGAGGGTGATTATTAGAGAGAGGGGTGTATTAGAAAAGTCAAATTTCAACGCTATGAGTGATTGGTTTACAGGACTTCTACCTCATGTTTTCCGGGACCAACATAGAATTTTACAAGTCAAAGGCACAAGTTTAGGATACTCTTGAATCCCAACCATATGAAGATTATCGTTTGATTTGGTTTAGTTAAATAAATGGAAAATCTCAATTAGAATATTGTACTTGATATAAGCGGGGGGGCTTTAATTTTAACTTGGAAGGGAGGGACTTATTAGGGAATCGAGCTTAAAAGAGAGGGGGCTAAATAGAGCTTAAAAAATAGAGCTAGGTAGATGCTGAAGCTTACTGCAATTCGATTCAATTCAATTTTATTCAATTTTATTAATACGCAATGGGAGCTTTGCAGACTTTTTGATGCGCTTTCTTTTGTATTCCAGGGAAAATTGAAAACACATATCAAGCAACCAAACGCACCGGAACTGTTGCACTACATATTCGTGCCTTTGGAAATCATTGTCAAACTTTTGGGGTAAGCTATTTTAGTGCATGCATACTTACTAGCTGGTACCAAAGTTGACTTGCTCCAAGTTTGAGTTCCAATGACCGAGAGCGTCAGGGAAAGACCAATACTCTCCTCTCTGAGGTTAAAACTGGGACTTACTCCTCCATTACATCGCTCTCTAAGATTAAAACTGACACTTGTAGCAAGTCAAGTACTTAAGTTAAGCGTTATAACTGCTGTTAAATTTTTGGGCTGCTATATTTAGGCCTTTGGTTGCATATCAGAGCAGTCATTTGGTCAAAAGGAGGGTGCCTGAAGAGTATTGTACAATGCATGTTTTTTGCATTGTATCCCATTCACACTTCAAATTAACTCGGTTATAAAGTAGTGTAAACAAAACCAGCTTTACCAAAGAGCGTTCACAACTAGATAAACCAGTTTTAGCTATTGAAATTCTGAACTAAAGTCTGTCTCATGTTAGATGCCACGTGAAAATGTCCGCGAATAAAAACAATTGCAGTGCTTTGCATGATTAATTTGCGTTGTCGCAAATCTCAGGTGACATCTAATTTGGGACAGACTTTAACTTGGTTTATTTTACCGTGAAAGCTGAATTAAGCCCCTGGGGGTTTTAGTAATCCCAGAGACGCCAGAGGTTTATTTAAGATTTTATCTTCGAAGGGAGGGGCTTATTGGTAATCACAGAGTGAAAAGCAAGGATTGTATTCCCGTGTGAACAGAAAAAAAAACAACAATCGTTCCGTTCCCGTGTGAACAGTCTAATTTTTCGTTCTAGAAGCTGGAACGAAGATGGAATTGAACGATTGCGTTCCCGTGTGAACAGGGCCTTAAAGAGGGGGCTTAATAGAGAGATGGCTAAATGGAGCTTTTACTGTAATTTTGCTCGTAGCCTGGTTTAATGTAGACTCGTGAATTCAGCATTACTCATATATCAGTTCAGGGAGATCAATTCAGTTTTCAGTTTTTAGAATTTAGGAACAATATTATTCTAATTTCATATCCCAATAAAAATTTTTAAAAGACTTAATACCCAGCCAGGTTTTCCTCTACCCCCTTCGCTAAGGTCAGGATTAATAACTTCTCCATAACGTCATACAATTATTTTCTTTTGGAAGAAAGTTTAGATTTAGTGATCTTGTGAGTTGACCCTGCTTATATCGAAAATAATCAAGATATCAAAAATTGCTCAATAGAATTATAGCAAAGTACCTGAAGCAAAGTACCAGAAGTTCCTTTGCAGGCCTCATTAATGTGCGCGAGCACGCGAGCGCTGCTCGCAGACACAAAATATTATTACACATTAGTTGCTATCATCTTTACTGTACTCTGTGTGGTTTGATTGCAGGCACATTTTGCCAACCATTTGCTCGCAGGCACAGAATATATTTAATTAGGCCTGCTTTCGAGCCAATGAATCAAACGGAGGATGCATTAACCGTTTGTGCAATCATTTTTAAAGATTTTACGCTTATGCTATTCATTTATCAATTTTTTATTTACAGGTTAGAATCAGCTCGCACGGTGGTGAGCCCTCTGCTCACTGTAGCTGCCATTGATTTGATGTCAAACTGCCTGGACTCGAGGGAAGCAACATTTTGGAAGACGTTAGGACCTAATTGGAATTTGCCACAGTAAGAAAATCGTTTTTCTTTTCATTTGATTTCTGATCAATGTTAGAACGTGTTTATATGTATCCGAGCTACCCAGCTTGACCAGTTACTAGGAAAACAAAGCTACCCACCATTTATTGAAATTCAATGCTATCCCGGTTGAGTGTTTATATGAGACAGGTGGGTAACTCGACTAGCCGACATCCCGGCCAAACAGCCGAGATGTTAGCATGCCGGGATGAAAATATTCCACACAAATTCCCTATTTTCGGTTGATATGCCTAGCTGGGTAACTTGGCTACGCATATTGTATTTTTTCCTATTCCATTAAAAATTTTACAAGACAAATCACTAATTACGCTACCTACAAACTACTTTACAAACACTACAAGGACGATACCCCGGGGAGCAATAGACTTTGTCTACCCTGAGGCAATGACATGGAAAAATATAAAAACTACCGGGTGAATCGGGAAAAAAGCACCGCCCACTCGCAAAGTCGCACCCAAAGAACCACCGAACCGATTCACAAAATTTATAACAATCAAGTCCAGACCTACGTCATGGGGCATGGGTGGACGTTTGAGTTGGCCTTATCGGATGCGGTAAAAGAGTTGGCTCATGTCGACAGTGTACGAACATGTATTTTATCCTCTCTGCGTTATCTTCCTCAGCTGGCATCTGATGTGAGACAAACTTTAGTCGATACCATGCTTTTTTTATTTTAGGTCAGCACCAATGTTCCATGACAAAGTCGTCCTAGGATTTGTTCCTGTTTTCAAAGATGGCTGGATGCCACCAGAAGTCGTTGCTGACGAGAGAGAGGCTGCCGCTGCAAGGTCGACTGCTGTCATGGTTGCCAAAATGAAGGTATCATTATTATTATCATAAATTGTTTTAAGATTGTTGTCTCCGGATCGTGAACGAAAATTTCCTTCTTCAATTTTAAGGCATAGACATAGAATTGTAACATTTGTCCTAATTTTTTCTACTACCACTTTAACTATTGCTCCCCTCATCGCTCAGACCAGGACTCATAATATCCATTATAGACCAATTACAGTCTTGCCTTCTACATCCAAAATCTATGAGAGACTAATGGAATCTCAAATGAAAGCCTTTGCTCGCTGCTTTCTCAATTCACTGCTGTGCGGTTTTCGGGAGAATTATAGCACGCAGCATGCTCTTCTTCATTTCATAGAAAGCTGCAGAAAGGCATTGGACAGTGGAAACACTGCTGGGGCCGTGTTTATGGTCCTTTCCAAAGCCTTTGACTGCTTGAATCACGATCTACTAATAGCAAAATTAGAAGCATATGGCTTTAGTAGAGGAGCATTACAGCTTATCCACAGCTATTTGAATAGACGAAAGCAGAGAGTGAAGGTAAATGGGTCTTTTAGTACGTGGATAGAGACTAGCGTAGGCGTACCGCAGGGATCTGTGCTGGGGCCTCTCTTGTTTAATATCTACCTGAATGACCTGTTTATGTTTGTGACGGACTGCAAAATATGCAATTATGCTGATGATACAACTATCTATGTCTGCGATCGCAATCACGAAAATGTAATCAATAGATTAGAAAGCGAAACCCTGATCCTTTCAGAGTGGTTTCAGAGTAACTACATGAAGCTAAATGGTGATAAATGCCACTTGATGATTTTCGGTGAAAAAAGCAATGATTTGTCGATAAAAATCGAAAANTGACAAAGTCGTCCTAGGATTTGTTCCTGTCAAAGATGGCTGGATGCCACCAGAAGTCGTTGCTGACGAGAGAGAGGCTGCCGCTGCAAGGTCGACTGCTGTCATGGTTGCCAAAATGAAGGTATCATTATTATTATCATAAATTGTTTTAAGATTGTTGTCTCCGGATCGTGAACGAAAATTTCCTTCTTCAATTTTAAGGCATAGACATAGAATTGTAACATTTGTCCTAATTTTTTCTACTACCACTTTAACTATTGCTCCCCTCATCGCTCAGACCAGGACTCATAATATCACAGGGACCCCAGAAAAATGTATAACCGCCCCTCCTCCGCAATGGTATACCCTAGCCTCCTTTGCGATTGCGAAATTTCTCGCTATGGCATTACATCCTTACATCATCCTTTCGCAGTCGCAAAGGAGACCAAAGACTCCTTATCATTGCAGGGTGGAGGGGGATATACATTTTGCTGGGGTCCCTTGGGATAATATAGCGGCGCAAAAACTGACCACTGACAGCCGAAGGTTTTAAACTCAACAGAAACACAACTATAAATCTTTCAATTGATAACGTGAAACTTTTTCATTATTAAGAACCACTCTTTTCGTCACTTTTTCGAACATTTGCGACCGATTGACATGAAAACAAGATCGAAGAGGCGGGAAATTCTTTCCCAGGTTTCAGCTGCAAAATTTTAAGTGCCACAATTATAGACAAAACTCTTAGGACAAGTGAAAATATTGGAGTCTATTCTTACCCCACGTCTCAATGTTATGTTGGTTCAATTGAAAATCCTTGAATCTAAAATGTATCTCACAAAATTGATTTTGGGAGTGAGGAGAAGTTATTGTTTGGTGTGGTCATATGGTTTGGTTTGGTTTGGTTTGGTCAACTCTTATTGCTCATTATTCATTGCCTAAAAGGTAGGGGAAATACACTCATTTATTTTTATAAGAAACTAAAGCCCGAGGTTGGTAGGCAATTTCTTAAATTTTATGGCCTATTTTGCTACCAAATGTTTCTGATGTGTTTCTTATATTTTGATGCCCTAAGTGTAGAGCGAATATACTTTTTTTAGAGTGTCAAAACATTTTTGGGTGACATGGGAAAATTAAAGCTACAAATTACAAAAGTTTCGTAGCGTTTTTAAGTCAGGTAGGGTAGTATCTTAAGTTTTAACAAATTGAGCCTACCGCTTCTTATAAGCTGTTTCTTATAAAAAAAATTAAAGTACCAATGTCTCAACAAGCTTTGTTTGAGCGGTAAGGGAGTCAATGGTTAATGTGGTAGTAATGAGGATTTCAAATTCAGAATCTCTGGATGGTATAATAATAATCATCATAATTATAATTCATTTCTTTACAGTTGGTACAGAAGGAATAGTTTCAAGCAAAACTAATAAATACCAACATTTACAATAAAAGTGAAAATCTATAATATGGACATAAATATATACATGAATCTATGTACATCATCAGCAGATGTTGCAATTGCACTTATCTCCCTTCCAGCTCTTAATCATAACTTTGAATTGCTTTGTGTTTTGGGCAATTTTTATTATGTCAGATAGCGTGTTCCACAAAATGCTTCCTCTAAATGATAGTGAATTGCTCCCATAAACTAATGTATTGGCTTTATGGAGCTGGAGGAGGTTATTTGTTCGCAGAAGGGTAGCCCTGTCGAAAGTTTTCATTGTTAATGTAACTACCTCCTTAAGATATATTGCACCATAAGATAATCGAACCATCGCATTCCAAAGATTACGCCTGGGATTATTTTGGTTGTGGCCAGCAAATCCGAACAGTCTTCAATAATATCATCTCATCTCATTGTCGAGAAATTCTAGATAACGGGCTTTGGGCACTTTGGGCCAGTTTTGATTTTACAAAGTAAATGAAAAATGCTGAGCTTTAATTGTCTTATAACCAGCAGAATTTTTATCTCAATGAGCCATTCTTCTATAACCACAGGGTTTATCCAAAGTTACTTTATGTTTACCATTTTTTAGTTAACTTTATTGCAGGAATAAATACTGGGGCTAAAATAAATTTTAAGATTATCAAGGTTCGATTTAACCTCTTATCATGAATGGGTCTATTGATGTTCTTTTTTGGGCCGTGATTATAAGCATATGCCCTGAATCTTGAACAGTAGCAAATTCTGTCTGGCGGCGAGAAGAATAGCAAGAACAATAGACGTTTAGCTATTCTACAAAGGAGTCTGGATCGAGCGATATTTTTATAAATTTTTACACGAAAAAAGGTTCGATTGAGTTGCTTTGGAGCTTCTATCTCTTTTGTGCACATTCGAAAATTTTACAAAGTATATAAAAATATCGTTGGATTCAAACTCTTTTTTAGAATAGATCAAAGAAACGCAGGTTTTTGTTGTTTTCGCCATTCTTCACAGAATAAAAGCTACTGCCTATCAATGCATTGGGTCTAGCACGTGTATGAGAGCTAGACAACTTGTCTTCTTTTGCCTTAATTCTTTTATTTTTACCAGCCCTTTTAGGAGTGCCAGCCTCTTGACTGCTGTTTATATGGACAATTTTCTGCCCTCCTAGGCGAGATTTCGGTACTAGATATTGAGATCTTGCCTAGGAGGGCTGGCATTTTCTCGTGTAGGCTTTTCAAAGGATTTGACTGCAAGTGGTGTTTCAGCAGAGAGGCCCCACGTTCTACTAAGAGGGCTAGCTCGCTTTCACATATACCCTACCTTATTGCTAGACTTGTTTTAAGTCTATTTCGTGGCTCATCAGCGCGCAAAGGATATTATGACCACTGCGGGGACCTCCTCTCGTTTCTTCCAAGCGGGTCCTCACCGCAGTTTTCTCCCCCGCAGTAGTCATAATGTCCTTTGCTCGCTGATGAGTTACGAAATAGCCTCGGAGTAAGTCTACCTTATTGCTAATGCTTTTAATGCCTTTTTGCACACGCCTAACAAGCACGACTTCCAATAGCCCGCACGATTAACTCACAGCGCACGCCAGCTTATCACAACTGCATCGCATTGCACGCACAGTTTGTTCCTGTTAACGAGCACGGTTATGGGCCCTTGTGTCATCATTCGACCAAGTTAAGTGTTAAAGAAACTTGCACACTTCAGGGATATTTGACACTTTATTCAGCTCAATGTACATCATATGAAATGTGATATTTATCCCAAGGTGATATTCATCTTTCGATTGAATGGCTCGAAAGGAACTTCAGGTGCTTTGCTATAATTCTACCGTGAACTTTTTGATATCTTTATTATTTTCAAAGTTACAGCGTTTTTGTTTTTCGATAATAATTCAAGTTTTGAATAAGAAAAGAAAACCATCGTAGCTTCCACATTTTTGGAGCAAAAACTGATAGAGTTTTCATGAAAACCACATTTTATGAAGGTCTGCAATATGTTGATGAGTAGACTCATTATTTTCGTGTAGTTTCGCTCCCTGAACTGATATGTCGCTGCAACTCCTCACTGAAGCGACAACAACAACGTCAATTCAATTCAATGAGCGAAAGTGAAGGGACTTAAATCGTGAGTCTAGTTGATAAGCACAAGTTTGTCACTCTTGTCGCAACATCAGACGAGTTGAAATATAAAAAAACGGTGTCATTTTGAAAATAATGAAGATATCAAAAAAGTTCACGATAGAATTACAGCAAAGAACGTAAAGTTCCTCTCAAGCCATTCAATCCAAAGAAACAGGTAATAGCCATTCACACCACCTTGTTTTAAAGATTTAGAGCATATGCTAAGGTGAATTTGACCAAAGATAATGGAATTTTTTTTTATTTGACTCTGTGAATTCGGCTGCAGATAACCGGATTTGGTTTCAATAAATGCACACATTTTAGTGTTTTTCAGAGCAATTTAAAAAAGATGTAGTTAGAGCTCAGTGTTCTAATTTGCATGCATTGTCTTTCATGGAACTGTTTCATGTTTCGTTGTCAGTGTTCGTAGCCCTCGGTATTGGCGATGTATTCTGTGTTCACATGTAAACATCATGTTTCATGTGCCCACCTTTATGTCTGCTTTTTGCATCTAATTTTCAATATGCTCACTGTGTTGTTACTTTGGTTACCATAAATTTTTACCGTAGTGTACTTTCAGTAATCGTTGTTGTACTTTGTCTACATTGCGTCCACCGTTATGTCTGCTTTTGACATCTAATGTTTAATGTGCTTACTGTATCTTTTACTTTGGTCACCACAAATGTTTTACCATAGTTTACTTTCAGAAATCCATGTTTGTAGTTTGTCTGCCTTGCATTCACCTTTATGTCTGCTTTTGACATCTAATATTCAATGTGCTTACTGTCTCTTTTACTTTGGTTACCGTAAATGTTTATCGTAGTGTACTTTCAGTAATCCGTGTTGTAGTTTATCTACCTTTTTTATGTCTGCTTTCGGCATCTAATGCTCAATATGCTAACTATATGGTTTACTTTGGTCACCACAAATGTTTTACCGTAGTTTACTTTCAGTAATCGGTGTTGTACTTTGTCTACATTGCGTCCAGCTTTTATGTCTGTTTTTGAAATCTAATGTTTAATGTGCTTACTGTATCTTTTACTTTGGTTACCATAAATGTTTACCACAGTTTACCTTCATAAATCCGTGTTTGTAGTTTGTAGTTTGTAGTCAATAATTGTTCACGTTATGCACATTTATCATTCATTTCTGGACTAACTCAAAAATAACTTTTCTGTCTCTCTCTTTCTCAGATGACGTCATACATAAACAATCAACGCCAAATAATCCACGTTCATCATAAATAGAATTAAATAATTATCAATGAATAAATTATATGCAGAATAAACAGATAAACACACATAAACATAATTCTTCGGTGAGAATCTTTATATGTTAATATTATAGTAATATTTATTTCTGAATAACTTAAAGTTATATTCAAAATATCCATCGAAATTTGATAGCTTATTTAAGTAACCTAAACAGATAATTTATTTGATCAGAATTGCTACATGTCAATAGTGTACTATTATTGATGTGAGATTAGTTAATTGATTATTATATCAAGAACTGCCATCGTAATTCGATGGTTAATTGTTAGCAGTTGTCAGTATATAAAATTTAATTTTATACTAAATACAACATTATTTAATATTATATTTAGAGTAGCCATCGAAATTCAATACTTTAGTGACTTTAAATAATTAAGGACAGTATCAAATACGGTGCTAAAATTCATTCATCCAAGTTCGAGGCCTCATAAATATATTAAGTTTTGTGGACTTTAAAAGCCAAACACTTTCACCCCCTGGAAATTCCATACTGCCATATGAGAAACAAGATTATTGGAGATATTTCCAGGAGGTCATGTCTTTCAAACTTCTGATTCAGTTGGAAATTGTTGTGCCGGTCATATTCTACTAAATAGATTTTATTGGCATTGAACCCCCCCCCCTGAATTTAAATTCAGCTTTGGCTTCAAAACGTCTTGCATGTGGTACACCTTGAATGCCACCGACTGCCCAGAAAGTAATGCTACCCACCATATAAGAAGAGCCTCGTCATTGATAGGGCCTCGTCATGAGAAAGAGGAAACCTCAATAGCATGTGAGGGGTAGTAATATATCGAGGAAGCTGATTTCGTAAGGAAGAAGATTTACGATTTTGTCGAAGGAGGTATGCAATACGATTGTAATTAGGCCAGAGAAAAAGAATTTGAGCCACCAGATCAACATTGAAATAATTGCAATAATGAAATAACAACTAATAAGAGGATTTGAGCCATGCAGAGAAGGGGCATAGCAATTTACAACTTCAACGAAATTTTCACCAACGTTTAAAGCACATTATTGTTCCTCTGGCAGAATTATTTGAGATTGGCTGAAGTCTGGAGTCGAGGCTAAATCAACTGGGCTATAAGTCGAACTCTTTTGTCATAGCATAATTATCGTTTTGAAACGTTGCCACTGTAATACAAACTATAACCTTGTGGATCTTAGATTTAACCTTATGTTATAATCACCGAGAGTCGATCGAATAGCTCTCTATCGTAAATCAGAAAGTTTGTGTGCTTTTTCTACACCTAAATGTCGACATAAACAGCTAAACTCTGTAGAATAGGGAAAAATGGGTCACTTGATCTTTTGCTTCTAAAAGTGTCGTTGGTTGTAAACTTGCAGCTTTTTCATTGAAATGTTTTTGGTTATGATAGAAACTGATTTTCTTCAGAATAACCGTGAAATCCATAAATTTGTGCATGACCCATTTTGTCCCCACGTTATCCCTTGTAACTTCAAGTAAAACTATCATTGGTAGATTAAACTATTCGATTTAGTTTCTGTTAGAAGCTAGAATGAAATTGAATCAAAATAAGATGACAAAAAGCAAGTTTCAAACGACCTACGATTTTAGATTATTTTCTACAATGATTCTAAAGATGCATTTTCGTCACAGACGGAAAGATTGTAAATAGGTTATTCAACGCTAAACGTAAGCATAATTTTCATTCTATCTTATTGACTTAAAATTTGATATTGAGTTAAACTACAAAATAGCTACGTATAGTTTTAAATATTTAAACGAAATCTTATTTAGTTAAATTATAGTTAAACATTAGAATTAAATATTATAAACAGGCGTCTTCCTCGTTTGCTTACCTTTCTCTCCTTCGCATTTTTCCTTGACACATTTAATTAATGGATGTAACTCATCATGGACCACGTGAAAAATATATTGTGTACTCAATCCAAGTTGGATTTAGTCTTGTAGGTTACCTTGAAACCCAAGTGGCTAAGTCATTCGAGCTGCATGTGAAATCGGGCTACTATCGCCGAAATTTTTATCTACCAAGTTCAGAAGTTGTACCTTCAGTGTTTGTATTACATATAAGAATATACGAGAATTGTACAGTCTGTTCACTCACCTCATGGACAATTCTCAGTTCATGGTCTGGTTAACTATCATTTAGCGTGCAAAAAAAGTGCTGCTGTATGCCCTTCTACTTTCGATTTATATTTACATATTCTCTTGATAACCCCCTATTCGCATGCAACGGGACTGAGTGAGCCATTCAGTTTTCAAGGTATCCTATATGAAAACGCATTAGATTGATTTACAAATGCAGTCTGGCTGAGCGTTTGTAGAAATTTCTTTGCTTATTGCACTCAAAAAGTAACAGGTGCTATTGGCAAATAATCTGTCCTTATTTGAACGTGGCACATACATACTAACAAGATGATTGATAATAACAATGCACTTTCACCACTGACTAAATTCTACTGCTGACCCTGCAACAAGGGCTGATTTTGTAACAATAGCATCAGTTTCTTTTGTTTGACTCGCCATTTCAAAGCGATTAGCGATCGCAGATAAAGGGAATTCTTTCAGGCAACAAATTAAAACAAACGAAGCAGCGAAAGATACCCTGAGCCCAGCATGGGTAACTGTTGCGTTGTGCACGCGAAAAAGCATTGTTAAAAGTAGTCACAAGTTTCTACGAAAGAAGAAGGGTAGATTTAAGACCACGTTTATACTATACCGGTACGTTTTTGATCCGTTACGAAGTTGTTACGGTTCAAGAGCGTTTACATTGCGCCAGAACAAAAGTCTTCAGGTAGAATAGAAGGAACAGGAATGTTACGGATTAGCAGGAACAATGTAAACGGGAGGCTGACCCGTTACACTTTTGTTACGGATCCAAAGTTGTACCGGTACAGTGTAAACCGGGTCTAAATCTCTGCGTCGCGGATTTTATTTATTTAATTCAAAACATGAGCATTAAGTGTTTCGTTTGCATCCTAAATATACGAGTATTTTAAGGCCGCCTGTTCAGCTTCGAGATAAGATCTATTCTTTCACGTGCACAACGCGACAGTTAAGCCTTACTGGTCTCAGGGCATCTTTTGCGGCTTCGTTTGTTTTGATTTGTTGCTTGGGAGAACTCCCTTTATCTGCGATCGCTAATCGCTTTGAAATGGCAAGTCAAACAAAAGCAACTGATGCTATTGTTACAAGATCTGCCCTTGTTTTTTACCCTGCACTGATCTCTGATTAGTTTAAGTCACCTCTTTACGATTTACGCCACACCGTTCCTATCAGCGTGCTGTCTTTACGTGTAATAATAATAATAATAATAATAATAATAATAATAATAATAATAATAATAATAATAATAATAATAATAGTAATAGTAATAGTAATAGTAATAGTAATAGTAATAGTATAATTTATTTATTGTTGGCAACTGTAATAGCAGAGAAGCTAATTAAAGCCAACTATATACAAAGAAAACCTATTTACAATATTTCTAAAATCTAATATCTACTAATTTAAATATAACCAAGGTTTGCGATAAATATCTTTAACGTTTGCGATAAATATCTTACAAAGCCTGCAGTTGCATTTGTCTGTAGTCCAGTTTTATATGCGACCCTTGAAGATTTCCAGGGTGCGAGACTCTTTGATTTCAGTTGGTAATGTTTGTCAAAGTCTACTTCCAATATATCGTATGGTGACTATACCATGAACTTGTATGTATTTGCCCTTGGTCTTGGTAGCAGAAGACCATCGTCGTTTCTAAGATTGTATATGTTCGTTCTTTCGACGAAAATGTACTGCAGGGTGAGTCAAAAAAGGTTGAAACTTCTGCAAGCCTGTAGTGTGCTACCCATTCATCAGATTCCTTGAAGCCGACTATCATTGTGTAGCTAACACATCAACTTAGATTGCAAAATTGGTCGATTAGGATTGGTTTTATCAGTCCCAAGCTACAAGCGATTTTAGTTGAGTGTTTCGTCTCGGAATCCTTCAAAACAGGCCTAAATTTTTTATCAAATTTGCTAACAATTTAAGTCCGACACTACCGGGTGTCCCAAAAAAAAGTATACGGATTTGGTTGGCTCCAGCGATGTGAATTTAGCCTTAATCGATGGCTAATTGCTCTCAAAATGTTCCTCGATAGTTAACTTGAACATGGATACCTCGTTTGTTGGTATTGGTGCTTTGAAAGCAGACATATTAACCTCGAAAGCTAAAAGTTACATCCACGTGCAAACCAGAGCTTTGGCCTTTTGGCCTAAACAAATTCTTGAGGCACAGCGAATAAATCAGCGATAGCCTTGATAAAATTTGAAGAATGTTAGATCTTACTATATTCTGTTTGCCCAGAAGTCATCCCCCAATCATCCATTGGGCAATTTCTTGATTTTTCTTTGATTTCAGTTTTCAATTTTGATGTGCTTTAAGAATTTGCTTAGGCCAAAAGGCCCAAGCTCTGGTTTGCACGTGGGTACAAATTTGAGCTTTCAAGATTGATATGTCTGCTCTCAAAGCACCAATACCAACAAACGAGGTATCAATGTTCAAGTTAACTACAGAGGAACATTTTGAGAGTGATTAGCCATTGATTAAAGCTAAATTCCTATCGCTGGACCCAACCAAATCTGTATACTTTTTTTTGGGACACCCGGTACTATGGTCAAGATGGGCCATTTTCTGTATCTACACAACGGGTTGCCTAGGCAATGAAATAGCCCGATCGAATTTTATTGTGATCGCTGTGTGGCTGACATGTTAGACTTACCCCGAGTCTATTTCATAAAGTCCGTCTGACCGATCCCTTTCCCATAGTTCCCAGATCCGCCATTCCGTTGAATGTTGGAATGGCGGACCCGGGAACTATAGGAAAGGGATCGGTCAGACGGACTTCATGAAATGGACTTGGGGCAAGTCTACTGACATGTTACCAAATTCGATCCAAGATTTTAGGCCTTTTTGAAGGATTCCGATACGACACACTTATAAAATCGATTGTAACTGGAGAACAATACGACCGATTTTTACCAACTAAATTTTGTTATCAAAGTTGACATGTTACTTAGACAACAAAAATCGTTTTAAGGCATCTGAGGAATAGTAAGCAAATTACTGATTTGCAACGTTTTAACTTTTTTGACTCACCCAATATTGCATGTTGTGTTTCTTGCTGAAACTGTATTATGTTGTCAATAGGAATTAGAATTTGGCAGCGATAAAACAAAGACGTTGGTCTTGAGAGCTGTTCAAAGGTTCAGAAGTCTAGCTCATGAAGCACAGTCAAGACAAGAAGCGAAGTATGTTGCCGTAGAATATATTCTGTGTGTGTTCCTGCTGTTTGTTGCGTGTACTCATTGTGGCTTGCGGCGTTTCTTCTCGTAGCGTTGTGGTGCGTTGCGTTGCGCTAGGTTGTGTTGCGTTAGTTTGCGTTCTGGTGCATTGCGTTGCGTTTCGTAACATTGTGTTTCTTTGGGAAAAGGTCTAGTGCTCTTTGTAACTGTCTGTTGCGTAATACATCGTTGCCTGACACTTTGTTGCGTAACATGCCAATGTGTAACACAGCGTGTCATTGAATAACAACCTTATATTGTGCAACCTAAAAATGCGTTTCTCTGCATTTATTGCAGCAGTTGTTTCGGTGCAAGATTTTCACTGCACTGCAAATAGCGCTATTCCGCAGCGACACAAGTGTGCAGCCTTTGTTTTGTGCACGAGTGGAGATTTATCTGATGCACATCTTTTGGCCTAAAAACCGCTCGCGTTGGCGTTGTAGAAAACAGGTACGCAGCATTTGTAACACGTTGCCTGCAATGTACAATACGCAACACAAAGTTGTCTGTTCCCTATCAGCGGGCATGTTTCGTTCACATGTGGGGATTTCTTCGATGCAGATTTCAGGGCCTAAAATTGCGTTCGCATTGACATTGCGCGTTATTGTCAAGACGTGCTTGTGAAGGCAATCGTGCAAAGAGGGCAAGTAAAGAATTAAGGTCTTATTGTAATTGTTTGACTATTTATTTCCATCAAGAGCGTTGAAGAAGCAGAAGACAAGAAGAAAACACATGTCCTGTTAGTATCTTATCATATCTTTATACCGGGTGTGCCAAAGTGTTAACTAGTTTGCAAAATCTTAGTACCTGAAATGCGTAACAGATATGGATGAATAAGAACATTGGCTTATAGCAGGAGGACCAAAGTGTTTTTATGCGATCTTCAGTATTCAGAAGGCTTTAAACAGAGTCCAGAAAAAGTCACGGCTCCACGGCTGTGAGCCGGAGGAAGGTTTTGGTTGTCAATGTCATATTTGAGGAAGGTTTAGTAATTTTTACAAGAAATCTAGGACAATTTTGAGTTATTTTGGGAACTGCAACCAGTTTATAAATTTTAGGGTTATAAACACTCCAGTCAGGAGTTCGAAAAATCTGGTTTTTTCCACTTGATAAAACGAGGAAGGTTTACTAACAACAAATGGCATCCGGATTAAGGTTTGACCTTTTTCTGGACTCTGGCTTTAACTGGATCAGGCTGACTTCTGATCAGAGGATCGGACTGTGGAAAAGATATTGATTTCGAATTCATCAAATAAATGTGCAAAGAACCTATTACCAATTCATAGCACAGATAGATGTTCATCAGCGCTTCATGAATTAGGGAACAAATGCTGAAGAGTGAAAGTTAAATTCTCTGTTCAGAATCAAATTAGCTGATTAAGATACAGCATAGCCTCCAAATCTTTGGCATCTTTAAAAAAAACATTGCACGGATGGTTAATGCATCTTCTTTTTGATTCAATGGCTTGAAAGGAACTTCAAGTACTTTGCTAGAATCCTATATTTCTGATATCTTGATTATTTTCAGAATTACAGCGTCTTCTTTGCTTGTCCAGATTTGAGAATGTGACGTCATCAAATTGCTAAATCGTGAACTAGAAAAGCTACAGATTTCTACTTACAGCCATATTATAGACCTTCATAAACTATAGTTTTTTTGAAGATTGTACCATTTTTCATATTTTAATTTAGGATCTACGATGATTTTAATTTTTTTTCAAAACTTTTCCTGAGTTTTTTGAATAAAAAGAAAACCGCTGTAATTCTGAATATAATCAAGATATCAGAACTGCTACATCAGAACTGAACTGCTAGTATTTGAAGTTCCTTTCAAGCCATTAAATCAAACAGAAGATGCATTAACCATCCGTGCAATGTTGTTTAAAGATTTGGAGGCTATGCTTTAAGATACAGGAAAGGCAGCTAACGCTATTCTGAATGATATGATGAAAGTTTTGTTGCATTTTGAAATTAATACACAACGACAACATTTTTCTTTTATGTTGACCTGACGAACTTATAGATTTTGTATTTGTTTCTATAGTGAAGAGAGAAAGCAATCATTGGAGCCACAAAAAGCACCTGTAGTGGTGGAGCATATACAACAACAGCAAACGGTGGTCGTTGAATCTGCTCCAGTGAATGTTTTCGAAGAAGCTCCGAAAACACCGGTGGTCAGCGGCAATGGCAAACACGCAAATGTTGTTTATGATTATTGGGCACATAATAATAAAGAGCTGACTATCAGAGCTGGTGAAAAAGTCTTGGTAAGCGAGTATTTGTTTCGGCATCACAATCTCAAAGAGTACCAAAAACAATTTAAGAACCATAGAACACTATTGAAACGAAAAATACAGTTGGAGCCATATTTTGAGAAACCTGATTTCACATCTTATATATTTCAAGGAACTCGAAATTAAAAAACAGGGGGTCTGGAATGAGAATGTCATGGATGGATTATTTTTATTATTTAAAAAAATAGAAGGGGGTTTAAGAGACCACGACAGCAGCTGCAGCTGGAACGTGATGTTACTTTTGTTTAAGGACTTCAGCATCAATGTATTCGTGCGAATTTGCTTCCTGTGAGAGACTATAAAGTTGGCCTTTTCAATTGCACAGCTTGGAAATCCCACTTCTGTTGTTCTGTACTTCAGCACTAGGCCTCTAAAATAAAAGTCGCTCATGCTAAATGTTACTTTTCAAAGAAAACAGATGGTTCTTGGGCATTTAATTGGAGAGGGGGTTTCGTCTTCGCCTTTTGAATAATATGTCAACGGAAACGTAGAAGGGAAAATACTTGGTTTGCAAGATACAAGATGACATTCTGGCTGGCATCGCCGTCCTGGTTTCTTAAACTCTCTGTAGGCGGTTTTAGCAACAATACCCGGGTGTCTTTGAAAATGCGGATGCTTTTATGTTTTTGGAGTATGCCAATAGACAACAACGCTAAAGATGGCGGCCGCGCAAAGCATGCTGCTAAAAAGCTCCCTGACGACCACCTAACGACATAAAAAGTTTGGTCTGCCATTTCGACTAGCTATCTGTGGTAAAGTTCGGAACAAGTAATCATTGTAAACAAACAGGAGAATTTTGTAATTCGAACGCGAATCTTTAATTGAAACTTCAATTTGAATCAAAGCTTTACTTTTCTGCTTTGGAAAGGTTTCCTTTCGAACCATGTTGCATTCGAATTCAAGTTCGATTCGAATTCAAGCTAGCTAGTCGAAACGGCAGACCAAAATTTGTATGTCGTTAGGTGGTCGTCAGGGAGCTTTTACCAGCATGCTTTGCAGCAAAACACAACAGAGTCTTTTGAGCCGCCATCTTTAGCGTTATTGTCTATTTCCCAGCCATTTTCCTCCTAGAAAGCTGCTCATAGAGAGACAAACTCCTTCAGAATTGATACAGACGGCATGACGTCACAGCAGCGTATAAAACACGACGCCATCTTGTTTTGGGGTAAATCTTCAGCAAATTTCTATTGGTTTCTATAGGAAATTTGCAAAAAGTTGCATAAAAATTGCTCCTCTATTCTACCTCGCGATAGTGAGTAGGGAAAGGATAGGTAGCAATTGTCAGTCAGATCTAAACCTATGAAATAAACACACGAACATGCTGTTTTTAAAAGCAAAACAAAAATTTAGGCCAAGAAAGCTGTGAAAAATTTGCTTTTGCGTCTATAATTTTGTAGTTAGCACCACAAACTCTGTCGGCTGTAAGTTGCTCGTCGCTTCTTCAAAGTCAACCTTCTTTTTAGACATTCGCCTATCTATCTGCTAAAGTGTTTGAATAATTTGAGCAGCTTCCAAGCTTTTTGAATTTATTTATTGCGATAAATAAACGAGACACTCTCAAAATCTCAGTGCGACGCTATACTTTGTAATGGCTTCATTTACCCCAAGTCTGATTTTCAATCGCGAATTGATCAAATCGCGTGACATGTCGTCTGTATGAATAGTTTGCATTCTCGCATTTTCATCGCTTATTAATAAATTCACGTAGTTTTTTGCCTCCCTTCTCGACGTTCTATTTCTGAATGTCGGCATTCAAAAGTACACTTTTAAGGTTGTCCATTTCAAAACAGAATGTACACAAAGCCCCCCTGGAGATTCACAAAGATTTCAATTTGATTCTGCTTTGTAATTTGCTTCCTCTAACAAAAGAATTCTGCGGACGTCCTCGTGGCTAACACAGCCTAAGTAAGAGGCGGACGGAGGGGGGACGTCTATTCCTGTCCGACTCGAGAGTAGTTAGTACAAATATTAAACACATTGCTTTTGCAATTTAGATCATAGATGATAGTCGTCGTTGGTGGCTTGTAAAGAATGACCATGATGAACAAGGATATGTACCATCAACAGTACTCGAAGTTATCACTGGAGGTAAAACAAATTTGTCCTTTTTTAATTTTACAGGTAGATTTTTATAAAAAACTCTTTGAAGAGAAACTACCGGGTGTCCCAAAAAATTGTACCATTTTCCTCTATCAATCTAGGATTGACGATGATTTTGATTTTTTTCAAAACGTTCCATAAATTCTTTTAATAAAAAGAATAACGTCGCCATTTTGAAAATAATCTAGATAAGAAAAAAAATTCGTGGTAGAATTACAGCAAAGTACCTTAGGTTCCCCGTGGTACTACCGGGTGTCCCAGAAAAAAGGTAACAGATTTGATCAGGGGTAGCGATAAGAATTTAGCTTGAATCGATCGGAAATAATTTTTAAACTAATCCTCAATAGTTAACTTGAAGATAGTTACCTTGTTTGTTGATATTGGTGCTTTGGGAGTTGAAATATTAATCTTGAAACCTCAAATTTGCCTTCGCCTCCAAACCAGAGCTTTTGGGTTTTGGCCTAAGCTGCAAACGCGCTGCTTAGGGGAATCTCCTTAACCATAGTAGTTCTGAACAAGGACCTCGTATTTAGGCACACATTTGAATAGAACTTTCAAAACTGGAAATGGATGAAAATATCAATGAATATAGTCACCAAGGAATATCTTTCTTCAGTCAAAAAGCACTTACAAAAAAACAACAATTCAAGCACGAGCCAACATTTCTAAGGATCTTATCATTGAACATTTGTTCCCTTGGGTACATACCATTGCTTGTTTGGTAATATTTCCGCGAGAAATGCTACAAAATGCAATTCATTCAGGCAATGAGGATTGCAAGATGTAATTTATGTATTCACGCCCAAGGGAATTATTTCGCTGGTGAATAACTTTTATTAGACAGATGCAATTTGAACTTTTGGTAGAATGAAGAAACATGTCTCTTAGGGAATAAATTCTTGATCCGATTGTCAAGTTCAGTTTCGGCTTTGCATTCAAATGTTGTCCTAGGCACGGGGTTTCTTGTTTGTACTTCGCTATGATTCAGGAGATTCCACAACGCAGCGGTTAACAGCTTAGGCCAAAACCCAAAAGCTCTGGTTTGGAGGCGAAGGCAAGTTTGAGGTTTCAAGATTAATATTTCAACTCTCAAAGCACCAATATCAACAAACAAGGTAGCTATCTTCAAGTTAACTATTGAGGATTAGGTTAAAAATTCTTTCCCATCGATTCAAGCTAAATTCTTATCGCTACCCCTGATCAAATCTTTTACCTTTTTTCTGGGACACCCGGTATATGGTGAACATATACGACGTATTCCTTTAGTTGTAGTAATGGCTCACACAGCCCATCTGCAAACTGCTCAGACATCTACAGCTTATTGCTACTTTACGTCTACTACCCACTACTATCATAGGCGTCAAATCTTTTGAAATATTCGACAAATGGTTATTGTATCTTGCTTTTGACTTAATGGCTCGAAAGGAATTCTATTTGTGCAATTTTTGATACCTTGATTATTTTCAGAATTAAAGCGTTTTCTACCGGGTGTCCCAGAAAAAGGTAACAGATTTGATCAGGGGTAGCGATAAGAATTTAGCTTGAATTAATTGGAAAGAATTTTAAAACTAATCCTCAGTAGTTAACTTAAAGATAGCTACCTTGATTGTTGATATTGGTGCTTTGAGAGTTGAAATATTAATCTTGAAACTTCAAATTTGCCTCCTCCTCCAAACCAGAGCTTTTGGGTTTTGCCCTAAGCTGTTAACCGCTGCGTTTTGGCCTAAGCTGTCATCTCCTGAATCACAGCGAAATACGAACAAGAAACCTCGTGCTTAGGACAACATTTGAATGCACAGCCAAAAATGAACTTAACAGTCGGATCACGAATTTAGTCCCTAAGAGACATCTTTCTTCATTCTACCAAAAGTTCAAATTGTATCTGTCTAATAAAAGTTATTCACCAGCGAAATAATTCTCTTGGGCGTGAATACATCAATTACATCTTGCAATCATCGCATCATTGCTTGAATGAAATGCATTTTGTAGCATCTCTCGCGGAAATATTACGAAACAAGCAATTTTATATACCCAAGGGAACAAACGTCCAATGATAAGATCCTTAAAAATTCTGGCTCATGCTTGGATTGCTGTTTTTTGTAAGTGCTTTTTGACGGAAGAAAGATATTCCCTGGTGAATATATTTATTGATATGTTTGTCAATTTCCAGTTTTGAAATTTCTATTCAAATGTGTGCCTAAGTACGAGGTTCTTGTTCAGAACTACTACGTTATATCTATGGTTAAGGAGATTCCCCTAAACAGCGCATTTGCAGCTAAGGCCAAAACCCAAAAGCTCTGGTTTGGAGGTTAACACAAATTTGAAATTTCAAGATTAACATTTCAACTCTCAAAGCCTCAATATCAACAAACAAGATATCTATCTTCAAGTTAACTATTGAGGATTAGTTTAAAAATTATTTCCGATTTATTCAAGCTAAATTCTCATCGCTAAGCTTGATCAAATCTGTTACCTTTTTTCTGGGACACCCGGTATGTTCAACCAGTTTTGAGACTGTGACGTCATCAAATTGCAGAATCTTAAGCCTGAAAAGTTACAGATTTCTGCTTACCGCCATATTATGAGGGCCCCTTGAAAAGATGTCTGCTCACCGCCATATTGTAGACCTTCATAAAGTATGGTGGGGGGAGTGGCGAGTGGCTTATACAGTTTCCGTTAGGTAACTGAAGTTAAGCTTGGTCGCGTGAGGTCAAAATCCGGATGGGTGACCTTCCAGATGCCTGACCAAGCAACTCACTTCACCGTCCTTCGAAAGGGACGTTAAACTAGTGGTCCCATGCCTGGATGCGGCATGCATAGTAGACCTAAATTAGCTGTAATATAGCTAGAAATCATGCCAGCCTACTCAAAATAGAGTAATGAATTAAAAAAAAAAGGAATGGTTTTCTTGAAGATTGTACCGTTTTACTCTATTATTTTCGGATGAATGCTTTTAAATGAAAAGAAAAACGCTGTAATTCTGAAAATAATCAAGATATTATCAAAATACCTGAAGTTCCTATGAAGGCATTTAATCAAACGGAAGATGCATTAACCATTTGTGCAATCTTTTTTCAAGATTTGACGCCTATACTCACATTACTGCCATTTTTACAGATTCAAGCTCGGATACATCTTCAGCTGATGGTTCGGTCTCACCATTTCAAAGTCCTTCTGGAACTGGAAATATTTCAGCTCTTGCAAGTCATATCGAAGAACACAAGGTTTGTTTATATACAGTAAAAACCCGCATATAAGAACCTTTATTTATTAAGAACCTGCAGCCAGCATAGCCTCCAAATCTTTGGCATCTTTAAAAAAACATTGCACGGATGGGTAATGCATCTTTTGTTTGACTTTATGGCTTGAAAGGAACTTCAAGACCTTTGCTATAGTCCTATATGTAAACTCTCTAATATCTTGATTATTTTCAGAATTACAGCGTCTTCTTTGCTGTTGCCAGTTTTGAGAATGTGACGTCATCAAATTGCTCAATCGTAAACTAGAAAAGCTACAGATTTTTGCTTGCAGCCATATTATAGACCTTCATAAACCATAGTTTTCTTGAAGATTGTGCCGTTTTCCATATTTCCATTTAGGATCTACGAATATTTTAATTTTTTTCAAAACTTTTCGTGAGTTCTTTCAATAAAAAGAAAAACCGCTGTAATTCTGAAAATAATCAATATATTAGGGAGTTTACATATAGGATTATAGCAACTTACCTGAAGTTCCTTTCAAGGCATAAAGTCAAACAAAAGATGCATTACCCATCCGTGCAATGTTTTTTAAAGATTTGGAGGCTATGCTCCTGCAGCCTGAAATTTGGGAGTTCTAACCCTATATATATAAGAAACTTTTCACCCTGATTTTTTGTTCAGGTTCTCATTAAAAGATTTTGGTTTACACAAAAATAAAGAGAAAACAAAATCGTTCATGAACCTACACCCTGTTCAAAATCGGTGTTGAGAACCTACACCCTGATTTTGCAATACCCCCACATAAATAAGAACCCAAAAAGGCTGATTTTAAAAACATAGGTTCTTATGTGCGGGTCTTTACTGTAGCTGCATCCCGTTAAGAGAGTCGACCATCATAATATGAGGTATTTTAGAAATACAGTGTGTCCCAAAAAACTTATGCTCCGTTTGTGCGATTGCGGTGGAGGAGCTTTTGCTTCAGTTGTTTCGTTTTTATACAGTTGCGTAGAGTATGCTTCAAGTTAGAGTTTTAGACCGTGTTTGAGTCAATCTGACAAATTGTTGCTGATTTATAGCCCAAGAAATTCAAAATAAGTGGTTGCCTCAAAATCACCAGTTCCTTTATTCTCTAACAAAGTTAAGCGTTTTGTGTTATAAATAGACAACAGAGCCTTTAATATTTCCACATTTATCTTCAAAAAAGAGTTTTTACATTCAAGTATATAAAATTGTTTTCAAACAAAATGGAGCCTTTCATTCTCATTGAGACAATTATAGCTACCAGTAGCAGGTTGGGTAGCTTGGAACATGTGCCCCTCCATTTTGTGACAAAGGCATTTGGCGTCTGGGGCTAGAGTCCAGTTTAGCGGGCGGCATTCGAATGTTGTCTTGTTGTATGTCATACGGTAAGGGTTAGGTTTAGTTAGGGTAAGCTAGGTTTAGTTAGGGTAAGTTAGGGGTAGTTAGGGTAAGTTAGGGTTGGTTGGTGGTAAGTTAGGGTTAGTTAGGGTAAGGGGTTTGTTTAGTTCAATATCTGCAAAAGGAATACAACATTTAGCGCCGCCGCCCGCTAAAGTGCACTCGTCCCACTAAAGGCTCTTTAGTAGGAAATTTGTTAGGAATAAATTGAAGACTGGAGACAATAATAATAATAATGATAAATAATAATAATAATAATGATAATAGTGATATAGGAAATCATAAGAATTTTCCTTAGAATCAGTCACACAATCCCCCCTCTGTGCCTCTCCTCCATGCTCTGGCTGCTTCTCTCCCACCTCTTTTTGATGCACGTTTTTCATTGTTACTGAAGCTATATTTTTCCTCTGCTAGGCTCAAAGAAACCTGTCCTTGGAGTTGAATTCACCTCCAGTTGTCACGGCGAAATCAATAATGACAGAATCTGCGCAATTCTCGCCCACAGAAACAACCCCACCTCCGGTATTTCCAAAGCCAGGGACCCCAATTAAAGCTCAAGAAACACCTCCAGATTTCCTCCCTCCACCTCCACCTCCTCCGGTAATAGTAGAACCTCCAGCCCCGGTAGTGACCACTACATCACTGATATTGTCACAAACTACATCACCATCAATTGTTGTTAATGTCGACAAGAAACAGCTGGTCAAAGAAGGTATGAAGTCATTATTATCTGAGATACCGTATTCTTTCTGATGAGCCCCTCCCTCTACTCCAATGAGCTCCTCCCCTCCCCTCCAATGAGGGTCCCTTTTGAAATCAAAACTTAAAAGTAGATCATTTATAGCCACAGGTAGCCCCACAGCCCACAGTAACAAAATCCATGCTCACGAGTATTTCGCTTTCGGTTATTAAGAAAATTTTAATAATTTTGTGCTACATTATTCACTTATTTACTCACACATCACTCTTACATAGTTGCTTGTTTCAGTTAGCTTCCTGTGATTCTGTGATTTTCAATCAAGGTGTTTTACAAAGAGTTTCAGTTTGAACAAAATCGTTCGTTCGAAACCCCTTTCCAGCAGTCGATTAACTACAGTTCCTTAGCGATGTTCTGTGGACAACTATGGATAACTGTTTTATCTATTCTAGCATGCAAGGACAAATTTAGTAACAATAGCATCAATTGACGTTGATTGATCGGCCAGTACAACGCGATTAGCGATCAGTCAACCCCTAAATGTAAACAAAGCAGACCACAAAAGTTGCCCTGAAACATAAGAAAGTGAAAGCGAACAGGAAGGGTCGTTAAGAGAATATTATGGTATATATGGAAAGAAGGGGGATAGACCGGGTGGACCAAAAAGAACTTCACATGTTTGATAATTTGTTATGCGGAGAATACTTGAGGTATTGGAATCAGTCAAAGCTTGGCTGATAGCCGAAAGGCTGAAGTATTTTTGTGTTTTTTGTTCTATTACAACGTTTTGATGAAAGAGAAAAATTTGCTTGAGTGTGGGTCGTTTTTCAAAATTTCTTAACCAGTGATGCATATACCTAATTGATTAAATGTTTCTTACGTTTTCAGACTCTGTTGGTGATTTACAGGCAGAATTGAATAACAGATTACAACAACAACCACAGATTAACGCTAGTGCATTAACATCTAGTGATGGTGGTACGTTCAATACCTTAAATTCTCGGAAATTCCCCTTGCGGGTGCACCAAAAACCATCATAAGGAGAGAAATAATTCATTAAAGTCGGTCTCAAATTAAATGTCAGTTGTAAATACCCGCAAATAGCAACAATTAAAATTGACCACTCGACACTCAATCAACAAAACTCTTCCATACCTTTGTACCTTTTTAAATCTCACTGGACTTTCTTATTGGTTTAATTTCAATGGCCTTTCCTTATTTAGGAATCGTATGATCGATAATTTAATTATGCATTACTCTCGAATAGTACTATGCATTACTAAGTTTATACTATAAAATCTCGCACGTGTAATTTTTGTTTAGCTGAGGATGAGACAAGCTCATCTCAATACGTACTATAATCATGGCCTAGTCCAATCAATTTATATTTATCAACTAGATTTGTCTTAATAATTGAAATGTCTTAAACTGGAAATGTCTTCATAATTGGAATATCGATTTTACATTGTCTTTTTTTCTAAAAATGACCCTCGAGATGATGTTCGTCGTGGTACTAGGACTAAAGTTAACAGTTAAAGTGTTTCGCATGAATAATTTTGCGTTATCGCGAATGGATTTGCGTTGTCACCTGGCATTTAATTTGAGACAGACTTTAGTTTAGGCTGGCTTGTTGCAAATGGATTTGGATTTTTGTAGCAAAATCGTGCCAAATCACCAACTTTTTGATCTTTTCACAACTGAAGCGCTTTATTAAATTGTGGTATATTATTGAATTGCAACAGACAAAAATTCTCCAACATCCAAATTGCTATGGCCTGAAATTGGAGTAGATCAATTTGAAAGTTTATATGATTGCTGTCTTCGACAATTTCTCAAACCTTGACAAAAAAGTAAAGTTCCAAGGAAACATGGTTTCCCATTAAGAATATCGATGACAAGGCAAGCAAAAAATTGAGAAAATTTTAAAATGCTTGATAATTTTGGAATAAATGAAAACTTAACGAAAGTGCATCGCAAAATATGCATTCTTAAAGAGAAGATTGATAATAGATTGTGATGTTATCATACACATCCAAATCCATCCGCAAAAAGCCTTTTCTTCCAAAAGAAACATTGTTTCCTACCGGGTGAGTCAAAAAAGACTCGCACCTTTCGAAAAATCACCAAAATTTGATTTTGTTACCGATTTTTAGATTTTCTTTTTCTGTAAAATTTGATTATGTTACCAATTTTTGTTTTTTCTTTTTCTGTATTTGTGTAAAGGACCAAATAAATTTAATTGATGGTCGTTATTTTGTTCTTCGGGGAGAAAGGCAATGAAATTACGACATCAGCAACCTTTCTTTGAGCAATAGTATTTTGCAAAGCGTTGTATTTTTAGCCAGAAATATATAATTTGTGATTTCATATGAAAGTTCGAGTCCTACACGACATAAGAGCTTCATCGGGACATAAGAAATCAATCAGAAGTGCATGGCGGTATTAAAATTCACTGTATTTATCATTCTCTGTAATTTCGGAATGTGCTTCAAACCAGGGAGAGAAAAAAAGCACAAATTCCCATCAAAGCCTTTTCAAGACTTTATGTCTATGTACAATATGTCTAAAATCAATTTGATCCTTTACACAAATGCATGTAAAGAAATATGGTTGTTATTCTTTGACAGGAGTTAGCAGTTTTCTTTCCACAGATTCCACAGAGTCCGTTATTTAAGGCTATTTTTAAATTCTGTACCGCAAATGATTTGTTTGAAGAAATTTTATGATTGGTAATATTATCAAGTTTCGATCATTATTTTCACTTTTTGGGTCCCCCCGGTATTTCATTATTCATTTTGAAATGTTGTTTTCCTTCTTTTTCAGTCGATTTCTTCATCCCACTGTTCAAATCTTCTACAGCTGATGATGTCTCAAGATGGCTGAAAAAATTAAAGTTCGAACCTATGTAAGTTTACTTTCAATACACTATATCAGTCAAACAAATGAACACATGATTCCACCGAGGTGGAAGTGATAGTCAATCCAAGCATCTCGCACACTCTCTTAAGAAATCTCATAAAATCTTCCAAAAATTTTGAAAAATCGCAAAAAATTTCAAATAATATTCGAAATCTGAAAATAATAACGATTTTCATTTCTAAATTCCCAAGTTGTGTCGAAGAATTTTCTCTTGTCTTTTGAAGCAATAACTCGCTGAAAATTCGTTTGAAATAGATTTAGAACATGATACGTTATCCCAATTCTAACACGTTTTTACTCTAATGTGAACCAGGCGTTACTGACGAAGAAGAAAAAAATCAGCACTTTTAAAAAATTATCTTTTTCTCTTACATTTAGAACTGTTGAGCGGTTGTCAGGCACTGCTGCCAAAGAATTATTCAAAATCCCAGAAGATGATCTTGTTACAAGACTTGGTGAAGAAGAAGGCAATCGACTTTTTAACGAACTGCAAGTTCAGACGGGAGCTATGACGGTAAGTAGATCCAATTTGTGCCCCCCCCCCCTCTTTGAAGACCCTTCTGAAGCTCCTCTTGTTTTTGAGAAAAATAACAGCAAAAGCATTCGCCCTATGTTATCGAAATAGTTTCATTCAATAGCCAAAATAAAGACTGAAGTATTTTGTGTACATTTTTTGTAGCCTCCATGTGGCAGCTACCTCACTTAACTTTAAAGGGCCCTGTGCAACGTCACTGCACTGCTTTACCCTGTTGTTACAAATGGATTGTCAACCAAAAAATCTTTGCATACACACAATACTCTGTGCAGAAACATAATTATTGTGGTATTTGTTGCATTTTACCAATCATTTTATGTAATATTCTTTGTCAACCCTCTCACTACCAAAAATAACATTATCCTGAGATCAGTTTCTGAAGATCGCAAAAACCGTTCCATATCATCCGATCATTTTATGAATAATTTTCTTAAGTAGACAGGGGTGAGCGAATTCAAAGATCTGTAAGTTAACGTGGATGTCTCTTTGAAGTTATTTCTGTGTAACATTTCATATCCTGTTTAATGCCATGTTTTGTTCTGTAAGATATTGTCTGAATTATAAAAAAAAATCTTTAAGTTAACATGGATGTCTGTTTTAAGTTATTACTGTGTAACATTTTATATCCTGTTTTGAAGCAATTCTGTCGTAGCTTTTAGAGGGCCATGTTTTGTTGTGTAAGATATTGTCTGAATAAGAAACAAAATTTTGTCAAGCACATAATTTTCAGAGAAGCGGTTATACCTCAGAAAGTAGGCCGCCAAAAAATCGCCCAAAAAGTATGGATATTGACTAAATATTAAATCGTAAATCTTCAAAATTGGCCTGGTGTACAATTTATCGTGGCTTGTCAAAAGTGGATACTTTTTTGGCGCCCTTACATCTTAGGTAAGCCCCGGATTATTGTAAGGTTATTTCTGTTGAAGCGGAAGCGAAACGTTAGAGCAAGTGTCTGTATTTTTTGAAATCTTTATTATATCTATATAATTATTTAGGGAGCATGTGATTTATCATAACAGAAAAATCAAAAATTGCTTATCAAAAATCGGATGATGCAGGGTTTTTAAGCATCGTTTTTACAGTCACCCAGTTAAAGTTTGTATTCTTTTTCCACAGAGACACAAGACGATGACTGAATTCCAGGTACTTTTTTGTATTTCCGGTTTGTCTTCTCCCTTAATTTACGGTCATTTATTTTCTGTCAAAAGGCTGATTTTACAGCTCATTGGTGGATCATTTTATCACCAGTTTCTTCTCTCGTTTTCAAAATCAATGCGTAATTTTGAAGATGAATCCTTGAATTTCACAATGAAACAACAAATGATTATGTTCAAAGAAATAAACTGATTTCCACAGTCCTTCGACATGTTATATAGCTCATGATTCAAAAAGTTTCATGTTAACTAAATAGATATTTTTTTGTTGATCTCCATTGAAAATTTCACAGGACATATTGCTGATTACACTACTTACAAACTACATTACAATGCAACAAGAGCGATACCACGGGGAGCAAAATGCTATGACTACCCCGTGGCCATTACATGAAACGTAAACTACACACGTACGATTAAATGCTACAGTCTGTATCACACTAGATGTCAGGTCACATGTGCATAACGTAAAGTCACTCATTTGAAACCTCTTGGCTTGTTAAAGGGAATGTGCAATGGTATATCGGCTTATCTATAAATAGAACAAAGAAAACACTCAGACACAGCATTGTTTCTTTGGCTATCCATTGTTCACGGCGCGTGTGCCGCATCGATTTGATTCGGATATTTTTATATTGTTTCGCTTTTTGCAAAGGCAAGCTTTTAACCTTGAACAAACCCTTTAAAGACCGATTGCTAACCATGATCCTTTGCGCGCTAAATGAAAAGCAAAACAAACAGAGCATAGGCCAGAAATGACTTTCATATCATACGAAAGTCGTCTTGGGGGCCGCAAAGGATCATGGTTAGCTATGAGTCCTTAATACATGTTGAGCCTTTAATTATTGATATTTTAGCGGTGGCATCAAGCTTAAGCCTAGTAACTGAATCATGAAAGTACACATTTTTCTTTGTCCGTTCTGGTTGCTGTTCTCTATCTAGTTAAACACAGCACAGTTTATTTGGATCTGCTCTTTAAGAAATATTTCCATTGAGTGGTAATAACTCTTTACATGTTTGATTTTGTAGAAAGCACTATTGGAAAGAGTGAAAAGACAAGAAACTATACAGAAAGTAAGTTTTACTTAAATTGGTAAGAAAGAAATGTACAATTTGTCCAAGAGAAAGCTAATTTCTTATAGAAAATTTGATTTCAATGTCTGAAATTTTCCTCGTTTATCAGGACTTTATTCCAGAACTTCTATAGAAAAGCTTACCTCTCCATGACAAGATGTATTTACTCGTAAATACGAGTAGATTTGTTTAGTTTAGTACTGATGCAAAACAAAGAAATTTTAATTTCAAATAGATGCGAGTCTCCAGAGACTTTAGTGATTCTGCCTTGAAAACGTATTTCCTGACAGATACAGTCATCGAGGGATGTTTTGCAAGAATAAGATGATACCGTGCGAGTAAAGGAAAAACCCCCGTTTGAAAGCCCTTCCCTAGGATGAGAGTGCCATCCCTAGGAGCATAACAAAATTATTCCATGTGATTTCCTCCCAAGAGGACAACACGTGCAAAAACGTGTTTAAGTCATTGCTGCAAGGCAAAAATATTAGGAAAATTTGGTTGTGATTTTGCACCATTTTTGAAGGTTCTTAGAGGGGCTTTCTCGAGAAAATCCTTCATAATTTCAGAACGGAGAGGCCCATTTCAGTCAGGTAAAGTGTAAAATGTATTTGAACATGTCTACTATTAGATAATATATTTGCCAATATTATTGCATTGCTATCCTGGGGCAGTGTCCTTTGAAACGGGGATTGTTTTTTTTAATCGCCTGGTAGAAAAAGCGAAAACGTAAGAAATATTCTAATGTATTCAATGCTAACAAGGCCGGTTGCTACTGGTATGAACTTTATAACGAATTTTCTGGTCAGCTCGCACCTTTGCTTCCACCACGTCAAGTAATGATGGCCAAGAGTTCAAAATTTCTTAGCAGACCATTTAGCTATTCTACAAAACAGTCAACCTCGTTCCCTTCCCATGACCCAAAAGGAGGCTGTTCAATCCAGTATTGACGTAGGAAACTGGCCCTCGGAACCAGGTTGGAAAACAGTCTGGATCGAGAAATACCGGGTGCGCCAAAAAAAGTTCAGGCGTTTGAAAAATCGTCGTACCAAAAGTACTTGATGGATTTGAATGAATGCAAGTTCGCTTGATAGCAGAAACACTGAAGTATTTTTGTGAGTTTTCTCGCACTTTTATGAGCAAGGAAAACATAGGTAAATTCAACTTGACGACAATTCATTGGTTGCGAAATGGCTGAAAAAGGGCCTAACAATACGCAGAACAATACAAGTGCATTTAATCTCTCCCAAGAGTTATAGGAAATGAATTTTTAAATAAATAATAAAGTTTTTCGATTCCATGGCAATAAACGTGCAGACAACATCCGATACCTG
Source organism: Aurelia aurita (assembly GCA_004194415.1). Classification (NCBI taxonomy): domain Eukaryota; kingdom Metazoa; phylum Cnidaria; class Scyphozoa; order Semaeostomeae; family Ulmaridae; genus Aurelia; species Aurelia aurita. The sequence goes on from REGM01000123.1 coordinate 669,581, forward strand.
TGAAAATTTTACTTTTGTTGTTTTCTGTGTAAGAAGTTTCTTTACGATTTGATTGAGTGTTTCGTGACGTTTTTTAGGCATTTCGCAAACAAGGGATTTTCGTAAAGTCGAATTTACCAATATTATCAGTACTCATAAAACCACGAGAAAAATCACAAAAATACTTTGGTCTTTCGGGTATCCGACAGAATTTATTTCATTCCAATCCATCCAGTACTCTAGGTATACTATGAATTTTCAAACGCCGGAACTTTTTTGGAGCACCCAGTATTTTTATGCATTTTCTAAACATTTGATGATTTTTTTAATGTGCTCAATAGTGATAGAAGCTCTAACGCCGCTCAATCTAACCTTTGGAATAATAATATCTAAAAATATCGCTCGATCCAGATTCTTTTTGCAGAATAGCTAAAAGTTCTATTACGGAGATTCTCTGAAAAATTTGCTGGGAAAACAAAAAAGTTCATTAAGTGACGAACTTGCTCAACGATTCATTTTTGTGAAAAGCAACCTGAAAGAAAATTTGACAACTTCGCATGCCAGAAACAACAAATGCGTGTTCTTGCAAGAACTTTCTAAAATTCATGTGGAGACCCATGATTATATCTAAGCATAGTTCACACTAGGTCTTTTGAGTCGTTAGGGTCGTTGACAAAGACCTGAACTACTCAGTCGTTGAGTAGAATCACCCAAGCGTGCAAATGTAAAACCAAAGTGATAGTTAGGTCTTTTGGGTCGTTGGCTGCTTCACACTTGGTAAAATCAATAAAGTTTGGGGGGTCGTTTGGGTCTTTGAGATATATTTTTTCCATCTGAACGACTTTGTCGTTTGCGTCGTTCGAGTCGTTATGAATGGTGTTCACATTTGGTCGTTTGAGTCTTTTTGGGTCTTTCTGAACGACCCAAAAGACCTAGGGTGAACCAGGCTTTAGCAAGGATAATTAGAGACTGCTCGTTGTGTATCAGTCTATGGGTCTTCAAAAACATGTTTTCTTTGGCTAACAAGATCATGCACTACAATGAAGATGAATTCTTTCAATTATTCAAATTTGAATATTCTGGTTTACATGTACTGTTTAATTTTTCGTGCGTAGCTAAACATACGATATGCTATCTTTTGGTAGACCACTATGTTTTGCGAAAACCACTTAATTTAACTATGGATGTAGTTTCTCTGAAATTTTCATTTTCTCACGAATTATCCTAATTATTTCATCAATTGTGGTTGCTTGACTGAAATTATCACTCGAATTTAAACTGCTTCGTGGGCTCTGGAGAGGGTGCAAGTCAAATTGTTACATGTAATGTTGACTTTTACTCCGTAAACCGATGATTAACGCCCAGTGGCCTAGAGCCACCTAAACCTATAAAGTCTTCGTAACTACAATCAGTTCAAGATATAGACACATAGATAAATACGTCTTTTCTTTGGCAGCGTTTTTTGGGGTCGTACTGGCATTCAAATTCTTTCATATTTATATTCTTGCCCTGGGTATGCACGACAGGTACCAGGGTGGCCAGCTGCAGGGGTACCTGCCCTCAGGCCTTTGTGTGGTCCTGCCATGAAGTACCCAGGGTCTTATCACTTTAATTTCTTTCTTTGACTTTGTTTGGGCCAACAAGACAAGACATTTGGTGGGTCAGCTGCAGGGATTTCCTGCCCTCAGACCCTTCTTATTTGCCTTGCCATGAAGTGCCCAGGGTCGAGACCACAACTTTTAATAGGGTGGCTCATAATGAGCCACACAAACTAATAAAACCACTAAATAAATGCTATGTTAAATAAGGTCAGGGCCTAGCTAATGATACTTTGGTAGGCCCTGTGTAAATNTCTTACATCTTCAATTGATGATGTATTAGAGGCCATCGTCAAATTATTATGATAAAATCCAGACGTAGGATACGAGTGAACAAAATGAAGACTGATGTCAACTCCTTGTAAGAGCTTCGGGAAACAACTGAACGGTTAACTGTATGGGGAGGATTATCAGGAACTTCACGTGGATGTTACGCATTAGGGACTAGGGCTGAATCTAGTTTGAGGGCTGGGTCCTAACAACAACAGACGGGGGTTATACCAAATCTAGGCCTTTTGTCGTTAATCTTTCATTTTACTCCGTTTGTCAATATTTTAACTGAAAGACAGACAAGTGAAAAATTCTAACTTTTGATTTGTATCCCGAAAAATCGAATTTGGTATCTAGGTATCCGTTGAAGACAGCTGAACAAGAAGATACCACTTTATGCCCTACTTTCTTTATATAGTTATAAATCTATTTCCCTTTAATGCAACCCAATTTACCGTTTTTATCAGACTGATTTATTCAATAAACAATTTGTAAACGCTCTAATTTTTGATTGTAATTCAGATGCAGCAAAGATTGTATTTCATATTATTTCTGCTGCAATTAGTACCCAGCCGCAGACTGCTGGACTTGTTGAGGCATGCAAGGCTTATTTCTCCTCCCCTATTTCGACTTTGTTAACTGATTCCCATTATAGAAACATATACTTATCACAGTTATTCTTAGTTTCAATGCTAATTATTTCAATATCATATCTTTATTTTACAATGGCATTCATTTTTACCATAGAATGTTACAAAACACCATGTTATCGTTAAATCGCCTGCAAATGCAACGACATTGAGCCAGGTAGGAATTAGACTTACTACCTAATGCCTCTCTTTTTGTTTCATCTAACTCAATTGAATTGCCATCACTCACTACAACTGAGACTCTTGACTTTACAGTAAAAAATCTTTGCCTAATTTTGCTAGAAGAAAATGATACATGTAAGGAAACTGGCTTAGATTTTCAACTGCGAGTCAGTTATTCTAATACTCTAATGGCGAATGGCCTAAGTAAAATTCCGATTCATTCATTTACGGAGGGTTGCCCTTCAGCAAAGGCTGATTTTCAAGGGGCCCTCCAAAAAAATCTTTAATTACAATATTCAATAAATTAAACCTACATTATGAAAAACCATAAAGCTAAAAACCTATTTAAAATAATTATACAATATTTACAATAAAAGAAAAGTTCAACCCTTAATAGAATTTTTAAAACTATTAAGGGAGGATGCCTTCTTTGACTCAGCTGGAAGGCTATTCCACAGCTTAGCTCACCGGAAAGAAAAACATTTCTGCCCATTCGCTGATTTTTTCTGTGGTAACCTCAAGTCAGTCTCTGTATTACGGAGGTTACGAGAGGAGCATTATGAGTTTTTGGTGAAAAGGTTACACAGGTAATGAGAAGCCAACTCACTGAGAAACTTGAAGACCATTATCTTAGACTCATTGCTAATGAGTTCTTCAATGGTGTTTCAACCCAGCCCCTCGATAAGAGGTCTGTTTGGGGTATCGAAGCTGCTATTCGTTATGATTCTAGCAGCACGGTTTTGAAGCTTTTGCTACTCGTTAATTTCTGTAGAACCAGCGCAACCCCAACAGAACAGCAGTATCGAAGGTGGGCTCAACAATGCCTGTGTAGAGGCTCTTCAGACTTTTTTTTATAAAAAAGACTTTGCATGTTTCAAAAAGCCAACAACCTTAGACACCTTGGTAGAACTGCCTTGATTTGTTCTTTCCAGTCTAGGGAGCTGTCAATTTGTAGACCAAGGTATTTTGTTTTTTGGACTACATCCGGCTTTTTATTACGAATGTTCAATTCCAAGACCTCATTTTGACCTTCAAGAATGTTATGTTTCTGCTTGGTAGAAATGAGCATGGAATGAGTTTTTGCAACATTCAAGGAAAGTTTGTTGCCTTGTAGCCAAGTAGTCAGTTGCTTAAGATCACTGTTAATAGCCTCATTCAGCTGAGTCATATCACTGGACTGGTGGCACAGACTAGTATCATCAGCATACATGGACACAGTGGAAGCTTGGACAGCTTGCGGGAGATCATTAATATAGATGAGGAAGAGAAGGGGGCCTAGGCAAGAGCCTTGTGGAACACCAACTTCTTTTTCCTCAATGTTAGAATCAACACCGTTAACCCTACAAAATTGCTTCCGGTTGGATAGGTAAGACCGAAACCAAGAGAGTTCTCGCTGCTGAATGTAATAAAGTTCAAGCTTTTTACAAAGAATATCGTGATCAACTGTATCAAATGCCTTTTTCAGGTCAATAAACACTAAGCCCACAAGCTTACCAAGATCCAACCCGTTGTACCAATCATCGGTCATTTTAAGCAAACAGGTTAGTGTGGAACGTAGGCGTAAAAAGCCAGATTGGTCAAAGGAAAATGACCATTTTCTTCCATAAAGTGATATAGTTGTTCAAAGACAAGTTTTTCAAAGAGCCTTGAGATGACAGACTGATATTAGACGATAGTTGGACTTTTCAGTCTTCTATCCATCTTTGAAAATTGGAGTTACTCTAGCTACCTTCCATGAGTCTGGAAACTGGCTGGTTCACATGGATGGATGTCGTGCGCATGCGCATGCGTCAAAATGGATGTGTTAAACAAGACAGCCTGGGAGTTTTCAATAAAGGCAAAGCAAGCTTCATAAAGTAGCTAGAGATAGTGTCAATCCTAAAGCTCTTTGCTGTTTTAACTTTGGCAAATGCATCCCTGATGTCTTTCAGTTCAATAGTTTTAAAGTTGAATACAGCCATACTTTTGTTAGCTTTATTGTCACCTGATAAGAGGGGATTTAGCGACTCAATGACAAAGCTACTCAAAATTCATGATTCCAGTACTGGAAGATACGAAAACTAACTGGGAGTAGCAAGATTACTATTCCTTTGAGGCCAGTTTCCAGTCAGTCGGATTTTCCGAGCGGGCGGAAATCCTATTGTCTAGAAGAGAAAATATCGCTTTGTAATTGAATAGAAATTTAGGGTTGCGTGACTTTTGATTGTGTGAAATTCCGCCCACTCGGAAAATTCCACTGACTGGAAACCAGCCTTTAGCCATAAAGTGTAAAATAGTTCACTGCTATTCGTTTAAATGCTTTGCTCTGATTGCCGCCAATTGGTCGTAGCTCGGAAATTTAGTCCAGTTTTGTATACACGAGATTGTGAATCCCAACCGGTCTAGTTCCTTGGTGGTCTCGTTTTGATGAGTGATAACTGGAGCTCGTTGTAACAAGCCTATTACACGTGTTGTTTTTATCTGCTTCTCAATTTTAGGAGGAAATGCAGCGCAAATTCAAAGAACAGCAGAACTTGATCAAATCGCAACAAAATCAAGGACGGCAGCCCGAGAAGCCAACATTTTCGTCGTTTCAAGGAGAAGCTTCTCAAAATAATAATCAATTCGATTTCACATCAGAAACCATTCATGGGGAAGTCAAGTCATAAGTCCATTGGTGTTAACCAAAAAGTGAGTAATACCGGGGGTGTCTCAAAACAGTCCTCCTGTTTGAAAAATCACCAAAATTTGATTGCATGACCGATCTTTAAATTTAACCTACCTTTGTGCATTTCGTCTGCATCTATCTTCTCCGTTGTCCTGTTGATTTTGCATTTTCAGAAGGCTGCAGGCGCTTTGAGAGATGGATTGCAAAGCGACTGCAGCCTTCTGAAAATGCAAAATCGACAGGACAACTGAGAAGATGGACGCAGACAAAATGCACAACGGTAGGCCTAATTGTTCTGATTCTTTACGCCACTATATATGCACAAAACACACATGCACAAACACATTCCGCTTATCCTCTTACCCATGATTTGACCTGCCCACTTTTTGACAATGCTCGTAGAGATCTCTTTGGTCATGTTGGAGACATCCCGCTATTGGACCCTGCACTCTGTAACCTCTTGTTGTTTGGCGATGAGAAATTGAACGTTGTCTCTAACAGAATGATTCTGGCAGCTACAATTTCATTTATTGAGAAAACAAAGTGGCTCCATTGATATCCTCAGCATGCTACACTCAAAAAAATAAGGGTGCTACATAGGGTGTTTCAAAAAACCTTGGGGTTGTTTATGCCTATAGGTTTTTTAAGAAACCTTCAAAGGTTTTTTGGGAGAAGGGGTCTTTGGGTGAGGTGTTCTCAATAACCCTAAGGTTTTTCAGACTCTTGAAAAACCTTTTAGGGTTTTTTCTTGTTCAACATGACCAAAAAGTTTTTACTAAAACCTTTAAGGGTTATTGATATGAAGGAAACTTTCAAAAGAACCCTTTATGGTTTTTTGTTCATCGTCATGGAAGGTCTTTTTGAAGCGAAAACCTGCAAAGGTTGTCTGGGATATAAAGTAATTTCACGATGGCAGAGATGTAGAATTTTTGGCACAGATTGCCTTTAATTCGAATGTTGTTTAGGACTAGGATCTTTATACTATGAAAACAACAAGGACTCACGGCCAACTAGATTCTAAAAAACTGAGGGACTAAAAAATTCTTACGAAAAGTCTGAAGAAAAATCGAACGTCTTCCATCATTCGAACTTCATACGAAAAATGGAATGTTGCTTCGAACGTCGCTTCGCTTCGAAAAGTCGAACTTTGATCTAATCAGCCAATCAAACGCTAAGAATAGCCGCGTGGTCTAGCCATAGAAGCGCGAATTTTCGATCTGGCGTCAGCACGAAGTCTTCAGTTTCTTGTCGATTTTCAACAACAGCCTTTCAAGAACTCACAAGGATGCTTTCAATACACAAGAAACCGAAGTAGCAGATAAAATTCAAACAAGTTCCAACAAAACATTGGTAAGTTTCTTCACAGTGTTGCTTTTACTCCCAGTTATTTGCTGTGTCAAAATTTCTCAGAGAGAACCACACAGACTTTTGTTTTTAGAGGCCTAAAATTGAATTCATCCATGCATGCCTCCTCATCAAGTTTTCAAACTGTCCATATTGCTCTGAACCGTTTCGTGAGGGAACTTCGTACAAATATCCATATGAATGTACGTACCATACTACCGTATAAGCTATACACCTGCTAAGACCCATGGGGGCCATATGGCCTAATATGGGATGATGGAATAAACTTGTTTAGTCTAGCTTTGTTACACAAAAGAAGTATGTTTTGCTTCAGTAGCCAACTAGCCTTGCCTATATAGCCAATACCGTCTTGATTTCAGTTCATTTTCCAAGATGGCGATACTTCGTGTTGTGAAAGTCTGGCCTGTATGAATGAATAAAATATGAGGCCCTGGCGCCGGCTTCAAAACAAAAACAATTGGTAGAAAACCAGGTAAACCATGCAGCAAACTTAAATTCTTTTTCTTACTTTTGCTCGCAATAAAAGAAATATGTTTGGCTAAGTTTTACGTTCAGTTAGGCCTAGCCCCCCTTTATAGAAAGAAGAAAACCTTCGAAGTTGTCTTCTAAAGTTTAATAAGTTGCTGGCCTGCAAAAATTTTAAAATATGAACCTTCTTATATATACCAGTTTGGACTTCCTTTGGTCAATAGCCCCCAAAGAAGTGGCTTGTTTGACACAGAAGAGATTCAAGGTGTATACTGTACACGCATTTCTTTTATAAGAAACCGCTTACAAGAAACTGCGTGCCACACTCAACTGTAATTTGCAACTTTAATTTTCCCAGCCCAGGTCCCTCAAAACTTTTTTGACATTTCTCAGTTTCGACAAATGTTTTGAACCTGTTTTGAGTGCAAATTCTGTTAATACTTGCTTTGAGATTTGCTTTGAG
>REGM01000123.1:678434-696847 GCA_004194415.1 Aurelia aurita
AAAAAACCTTTCGAGAGGGTTTTTTAGAAAACCTTTTCAAGGGGTTTTATGAAAAACCCTTTGAAAAGGGTTGTTTAGAAAACCCTTCAAAGAGGTTTTTAAAAAAACCTTTCGAGAGGGTTTTTTAGAAAACCTTTTCAAGGGGTTTTATGAAAAACCCTTTGAAAAGGGTTGTTTAGAAAACCCTTCAAAGAGGTTTTTAAAAAAACCTTTCAAGAGGGTTTTTTAGAAAACCTTTATCAAAAGGTTTTTTCGAGCACCTCCAGGGGTAACGTATATGTACGATCCTGAAAAACCTTCTGGGGTTTTTCTCAGCACCTTTATTTCTTTGAGTGTAATATCCGAAGGACCCTCGCAAAAATACGTTCAAGTGACCACTGCCTATCAATAGAAACTGGTAGGCACACAAAACCCTCAACCAATCCTGATAAAAGACTCTGCAAATTCTGTCAAGATGAGGTCGAAAATGAAGTTCACTTTGTTCTCAAATGCAAATCTATTGCCATCGATGGAAATGCTTTTCTCTCACAGATAAACGATCGCTACATAAATTGGTCTGACATCCCATCATACGAACAAAAGTATATCTTTTTAATGACAAATGAGGACCCAGAGTTCTACTCTTCTCTAATTTCATTCATACATATACACCAAGCGCTTTGAGTCTGAAAACAGGACACTTCAACCAATTTAAAAGACATTAGCTTCCCCTCTCTATTTTTTGTTACGCTTTATAGCTGTTTATTGTTTTGTTAGTTTTTTGTAGATATGTTAGTATGACCATGTATTTTTAAAATATTTTAATTGAATGAAAAAAATATTCCCCCTGTGAAGCGTCCTTTTTTCGGCTTATCTCTCTTACGTTCTTCTGTGTTTTCGTTTTTGTAGCTTTTGTTTGTTTTTTATTTGTTTTTTTCGTTTCTTTTTCTTATAAATCACCCGTGGAATTGTTAGTGTCATCCGTTGTGGGGACCAGATGACCTTGTGTCTTTTCCCGCCACGGATGGCATATGTAAAAAGTATTTCTTTTTACTTAGAATTAGGTTTTGCTGTTATGTAAAAAAAATCTTTAAAATTTCTTTTCTTGGCAAGTAGATCAACGACCAAATTCTTTCCCAGGTATAGCTGATCTTGTGATAGGTTTTTAAATTAGCAAATTTAGCTCTTTTTAGGGCTGCCTGGTTTTGAAACATACTGCAAAATCACAGATGATGACCAGATTAATTTCTTTTTTTATATTAAACTTCTAATTTGGTTCTAAATGTCAGAAACAAACGCAAAATATTATTGGAGACTTGAAGATAATAACAAATCTTAAAATTTTGGCTCTTAGAGAAGATTTACAATGTTGCTTAAAGAGTATTGACCAGAATAGGGTTTTTCAACCTGCCATTTTACACCCTTTTAGTAATGAAAACAAACATTTTATCATCTTGAAATATATTTGGATCAACGAAAAAAAAAGATCAAAAAGAAAATTTTGTGATAAGTTTGATAATCGAGTTTTGGTTTTTTTTAAACGGCAGTAGTTTTTGGGACACCCGGTAGTTTAATATTGTAAAAAAAAATGTGACCAATTATTTGTTTGTGTAAATTTATGCAAAGGGATTCACCCTTTGTTGAAATCAGTCTCATTGTTTGATATTCCCATAATGTTCATTGTTCGGAAGAACTTGTTCACTATGATTGCACTAAAACTGCTACCTTTTTGCTTTTTCACAGTGTCAATAGCTATGGAAAGAAGCAAATTGTCAATAGCTCATTGTAGCGAACTAAACGTTTTAACTAATTTGGTCTTCTCTTCGGTAACAAAGCTTAAATAATAAACGCAACAGACCTTTTCGGAAACAATTTTAAACTCTTGTCAAACTCAGGGCAAGCTAAATCCCAGGTCAGTCAGAAATCTACACCGTCCCAAATTTGATGCAAACACGCTTACAAACCATTCAATGCACGCTTTGGGGATTTAGCTCCAAATATACCTAGGCCAAACCACGTTTACGCTGCATCGGTACAGTTATGAGGGCAGTTATGATCCGTTCCAAAGTCGTTACGGCTCACGAGCGTTTACACTGCTCCAGAACAAAAATTTCTACAGATAGATGGAACAAAAGTTTTACAGATGAGCAGGAACAGTGTAAATGAGGGGCTGACCCGTTACACTTTTGTTACCGATCCAAAGTTGTCCTGGTACAGTGTAAACGGGGTCTTAGGCTCATTCACTCTAAAGTATTGCCTGACAAACACCCCACGTTCTTTTCTTTCTCACTTTATAGGAACTATAAAGGCAAATAATTACTTTTCTTACAAAAGATCCATGCTGTGCATCGCAGTCTTAACTTTCATGTTTTCCTTTTTTAGATGACAAGAATTGAATGTTGATGTGTATGCAGAGAATTTTGGATTGGCTCAATTTTATACAAGGTGAACAAATTTAACTGACAAATTAAAAACGTCAAAAATGCTTGGTACTATGGGTCCCCATGGGAAAGGGCTGTGAATCTTTTCTAATAATAATTTTACGGAGCCATTTCTACTTTGAGACGTTCACGTATGCAGATATAGGGCTGAATTCAAGGCAGTTTGCCAAACATTTAAGATTTCCTTGCCAAGCTAATTGTTTGTCCGTTCGGCCACCTCGCAAAATATTGCTTGACAAACATAGTTGCTTTGACAAGCAGAAAATGTTTGTGAGATTTTCAAAAATATGACCCAACAAATTCTGACGTGGCCAAACAGGAAAACATTGCCTACCAGAGTCGACTGTTAATCAATATTTTTATTATTCTGCACAGCCTCTCTACCCCCCCCCCCCTCCCCGGGGTACTTAGTATATTTTGCTGACGGGATGTGCACTCCTTTCCGGGTATCGTTTTCGCCTCTTTTTTCTAAAGCCGGGTATCAAAAGAAGGAAATTTTTCTAAAGCCGGTTGTCAAAAGGCGTATTTTGTGTATTTTTTACGTTTTGGAGTATACTTTTCGCGGTTTTTTTCTAAAGCCAGGTATCATTTGGAGGGGAAAATTCTAAAGCCGGGTCAAAAAATGTTTCTTGGAGTGCACACCCCCGTACTAATTAAAGTCAAGTACCCCCCCCCCGGCCCCCCCTCACAGTGCGCACTAGTTACACTAGCTGTGGAATTTTCGTTGGAATAGCAAGCCAAAATTGACTCGCCTGCCAGGGTGACTGCCATCGTTGGAATTAATTAGCTAGCTACTTTTAGCTATCATATATTGTAATCCAACGAAATAGAGATTGGTAATAATAAATTGGTAATAATAAATAATCATCATCATCAGGCCGGCCATAAGTGTGCACCTTTCTGCTTGCAGTAAATGTTTAAAAAACAAAGTTGTGAGGTTCTTGCGGCTCTTGACAGCAGTATAACTTGGCTGCCCTCTCCTGGTTTTAACTCAACCGTCAGACGAAACAGACGCTAGAATTTAAAGTAGAAATGGTTCTTTTGTTGTAATTAATGACGTAGGAGGCAAAAGCTTTGAAAATATATTCAATTAATATTTGCATATTCACGCAACACTTAATACCTTGTTTATGTATCGTTTGTAGCATGTTTACTTTTGGTTAATTTTGGTCATTTGTGTCGAGAAACCCCCAATTTTGGCGATTTTGGTCCAGAGAAGACGACATTTTAGTGATGTGTGTCTAGAAAACGGAAAATTGTGGCACTTTTGATCTAGAAATTAATCTACACCTATCCGAATTTTAACACACCTATCCGAATTTTAGCCAAGAGCCCCCTCTACCCCCCTGTGGGAGCTATTCATTAACATACCAATGAATTTTTCTCCCTACTTGCTCATTCTACCTTTTCCGATTGTTTTGAAGAAATTTGGTGACCGTTTTTAGTCATTCTGGATGGCATTTCGAAGGGGAATATTTAAGCTTCACATATTTTCGGAAAATGTTGATAGGGAAACACGAGAATGTTTTCGAAGGTTTTGACGTGAATTCAACGAATCATTTACTAGCCTAATTCGTAAAAGTTAACGAGGGGGCACTTTACCAGATTTTGGTTGAGGATGTGCCATCGAAGCTCCAAAAACATACCAATTTTTCGAAAATGTATTCCCGACCTCATACCAAATTTTCGAAAAATTATACCCGACTTTATACCAAATTTTTCAAAATGGCCTATTTGTTTGTACTTTATACCAAAATCGTGAAAATCGATACCGTTCCTTATACCAAAATCGTGAAAATCGATACCGTTCCTTATACCAAAATAGTGAAAATCGATACCCTTCCCGATGGCACGTCCCCAGTACCCAAAATATACATAGTAGTGCCCCCCCCCCCGGGCACCCGAGATCCCCACTTTTGCGCAGTTATCAACATCGGCTGGTTATCTCAGTACTTTCTCCATTCTGCCTGCAATTATATCATCCAGATAGAAAAGCTATGTCGCTGTTAATGCTTATATTCGATTTTAAATCTCTATAAGTTTTCCTTAGATAATTTTATGCCGATTTAGTTAGCTATGTTAGAGCTTAGATTACATAAGCCTGTTTGACTTAGAAGTGAGGGTGATTCGTTTGCTGTGCGTATAGCAGCGATGTCAATAGACCGAAGACCTATAGACCTACAATCGTAGAAAAAAGTTATTGCGAGTCTCGATCTCCCCTCCCCTTCTCAATATTGATCTGAATCTGACTGACAGACTGTTACAGGATAAAGCCCTAGTTAAACAGCATTGAACGGAGGGACGGGGATGCTGAATCCCACATTGAAACTTTTGGTATGCAAATAAATATCGTCAAAACTCTCAGAACGTTTTTTCCAGAATTGTTGTCTTATTACCTAAGTTCTTTGTTCCCCTATATGGTAAACCTTGTTCAACTGGGATTAGTATCGAAACATCGAATCATTCCTTGGGCTCGTTTTCAACCGTCGATCCACAGGAATAAAGGGCAATTAAGATTATCATCGACAAACAGTTAATTGATAAAACCAAACTCAGCAACAGTGAATCATGATTAGATGGCGTCGGGGGGCATTTGACCAAAATGCATTGCGTTTGATGATTGAATTTCTATAGAATCACTGTTGATTCCATTATAGAACGCAATGCATCTTGGTCAAATTCCCCCCGACGCCATCTTTTCCGTAATCGTCTATTGACATGCATAGTCAACCTCGTTCCCAGGGTGTTCTTACGTCATACGCTAATCACGAAGCCGAGTGAACAACGTAACCAACAACAAAGTAGAGGTAGAGCAACGAAGTCACTCTGGGGACGAGATTGATGCATAATGCAACTAAGCTTTGAAGCTCGAGGCTTGAATGCTTTAGAGACCTCTTGAAAATCCTGTGAAGTTTTATAGAAAATCTTTCAAATTTTGCAGCAAACATTCCAAACTTTTTATCCCCGAAATGTTGCTTCTCGTAATTCTGGCTTTTATTGTATATTCATGTGTCCGTATCAAGTTCCCCCACTGCTGTTACGCTACGTTCTTTTGCTCATATTTTAAATGGTAAAGGGGTGCAGTTATGTTTATGCCTTATCTGCTTTAACAAACTGCTGTTGGTTCCTTGTACTCTCCATTATCTTCGTTATATATTTAATACTCGTTGAGAATTGTAAGATATTTGTTATGCATTTAAGTCCATCTTAGAAACTGATATCATCTGCGATTGCGCAAATTGCTCATGAAAATCTTACGGATTGATAAATTCGCGACCTTTCGCGTCTGGCATCTATTTTGAGACATACTTGGCCGTCTCAAAGCTAAATGTGGGATTACATCTGCGCTTACGCAAAATTGTTTGTGATACACAGCAGCATATTGTTGAATTCACGAAGTTTCGCGTTTGATATCAGTCTTGAGATATACTTTAGTTGTTTTTGTTTCATTGTCAACATATTCACAGAATCCGTGTATGGATAAGAACAATACCGTATCTTCTTAATTAACCCCCCCCCCCCGGCCGTAGTTGATCTCAAGGTTAACTAGCGATATCTCCGTGATTAAGCCATCCATATGGGGCTCTCGTTAGTCAGCGCTTAAGAGTGATCCAGCAAGATTGCAAGATGGAGCAGTTGATTTAAACTTTAAGCTAGCTTTCGACATGTTGCTTGTTCAGTTCAAGGGATGACCACACTCCGAAAAATCGCTTCAAAAATACTGTAGAAACAATTTGAAAGAATAAAGCTTACTTTTTAATCATCCAGTAAAATTGCTTAGCATTTTGGGATTGAAATTTTTTACTGGAAACAGAATTGGATTATTCTGATCGAGAAATACAGCTTGTCATCATGGGTATGACAATTTGCATCTCTTGGCAAAGACCAAGTATAAATAACAACAAATTCGTATTGGAAATTTTACATTTCAACCAAAATATCAACCTAGAAATTCTTGTAAGGCTGTTTGTTATTAGTGTTCTTACTGTATGTGTATGAAGTTGCTGTTGTCCTGCTATACGCTAACTAGACTGCCCCTAAGTCTATTTCATGAAGTCCGTTCTCACCGATCCCTTTCCCATCGTTCCTGGATCCGCCATTCCAACATTCCGTAGCGAAACAAAGGGCTACTTTGTTCCTTTACGGAATGTTGGATTAGCAGATCCGGGAACTATGGGAAAGGGATCGGTCAGACGGACTTCATAAAATAGACATAAAATATATTCGTAATGCAAGTCTATACGCTAACTGGTTATTAACATGTCTGCTTGCAATTTAGGGCGCTTTATTAAGTAGATACGGTATGGATTTGAGATGATATCCGCATATGGATTTATGATCCCCGTATTTAGGGTATTTTAACGGATTTAAAGCTGTATACGAAATTTTCATGTGTCTGTTTTTTCGTCTCAATCGCCTCACCCTTACGCCCATTAAGACCAGGCTTGATACAATCGATATACATTATTTAACGGGAGCCTTGGCGTGAATTTCAGTTGGAAATTCGTAATGTATTTGGGAGTTGGTAAAATAAGGGTCAAAAAATGTTTTTTGAGTCATTAAAGTGGCTCGAATATTAATTTTAACACAAGTTGAGCTTAGTGCCATAACTCTAGACTTACTCCACTCATCTCGATGTTTTTATTCCATGCCTTTTACAGCTCGAAATGCGCCACTGTGGAGGAGCATAAAATCTCGGTTCGTTCAAACAATTCAAATCAATTAAAAGTGTAAAAATTCAATTAAAAGTGTAAGTCAAGTCAAGTCAACATTTTTCACAAGAATTCCAACCTAAAACAGGGAATCTTATGCGACCCAGGAAAAGCAAATGCTTATCTAGCCTGGGCCACTTAAAAGACAGAATAAAGTACAGCATAGTATATAAGGGATACAAAACAAAGATATAACTCTCGCTTGGGTGCATAATTTGCATGCACGGGTTATTCGCTCTACATACTACTTCGCAGGCGTTAGTTGGTTGGTTATAGGANCATAAAATCTCGGTTCGTTCAAACAATTCAACTCAATTAAAAGTTTAAAAATTCAATTAAAAGTGTAAGTCAAGTCAAGTCAACATTTTTCACAAGAATTCCAACCTAAAACAGGGAATCTTATGCGACCCAGGAAAAGCAAATGCTTATCTAGCCTGGGCCACTTAAAAGACAGAATAAAGTACAGCATAGTATATAAGGGATACAAAACAAAGATATAACTCTCGCTTGGGTGCATAATTTGCATGCACGGGTTATTCGCTCTACATACTACTTCGCAGGCGTTAGTTGGTTGGTTATAGGATCTAGTTGTCCGCCTGGGTAGTTCCTCGTAGTAAATTCCTTAACTTTTGGAAAATTTGTGTCTACTGTTCCTCAAAAATGTGTTCCATTAGTTTTGAACACAAATTTATACGCTGAATTTATACGCTGAATTTGCATTTGAAGCGTATTCTTGACGCCTCGCAAGGCTTGCCCTTCACAACTAAAAAACACATCTCATGATACAAGGCCGTTAGGCGGTTCTCCACTAGATTGTGAAAGTCGTTAATTCTTGAATTCCATTGGCTGAAATTTCTGCGTTTACACGAAAAGTTGAAAACTTCAGAATTTTCTGCGGAACGGAAGCCGGGGCGAAAGCCCAGAGTTTCTGTCTGCTTGTGTATCGTAGCGACCCCCGTGCCCGGGGGTTACTTCAATACTCCATTGTACGGGGTTGTGCCATTTTTATGGTACTTTTTTGCGATAAAATCCGGATTTATGGGTATAGGTTTCAACGATTTTGTTGATAGGTGCTCAAGATTTCATCCAGGATCGTGTTGCCTAAAATGTGAATTCATCAGATTTAATAACCTTGTCTGGGCTGCGTCGGTGTGAATTCAGCTTTAGAGAACAGCCTCCAATGCAAATTCTATTGAGGAACAAGAGTGGCAACAAAATTGTTCACTTCGCTGCCTTCGTGAAATATTGATGGCTAGTTACTTTTCAGCTCACTAAAATGGAATCGTGCCACTAGTAAAAGTAGCAGCTCGGACAAAACATCCGTTACCTAATTCTGTTATATTCTGTTCTACCTGTTAAGATTTCACAAACAGACACAAGCAGGTCCTTTGTAAACCTTCGATGTGCATGAGGTGTTGTTAAAAACAACGCTGTTAGGCCATTAGTGTTTAGACCATGAGAAAACCCGTCGTTTTACAAATTATTTATGTTTGTGTTCACCAATTCATTGTTTTTCAAAGACACCTTTGGTGTGAACGTATTCTTTATCTCACAAGCAAGTAAGAACGTCATGCAAGCATACCAGGAAGTCTGGTATTCCTCAGGTATGAGAGTTTGGGCTGCTGTTTTTTATTTTAGACAGACGAAAATTGAAACAAAGTGTCTGGATCTAATTGCTGCAAATATGTCACGCAAAGAGAAATAATTCATTTTAGAGATAAAACATTTTATTTTTCTCAAGTTCTTACGAACTAAAAACGCAGCTGCCTCTGAAATGTCATGCTTCAAAGGGAGTTTAGAAAAAATTCAAATCATTTGCAAGTCAGTTTTTGCGATATGTGTGATGATTTTGCTTCTGTGGACACTGGGCCTTGTTCCTGCCTCCTGCCCAAACTATTTCGGTTTTCGTATGTTTATTATTGGGCGTATCATAACGTAACGCACAATAGGCACCATTTCTAGTTTTATTTCTATCATCATACGAAAGTAGTTTTTAGGAACACTGAGAAGCTAGCTTATTGGATCAATGTCCTGGTCCTTCCTCACGATGTAACCTCACCTCGGGATTCTTTTTGTCTGGAATTAAATNATTAGTGTTTAGACCATGAGAAAACCCGTCGTTTTACAAATTATTTATGTTTGTGTTCACCAATTCATTGTTTTTCAAAGACACCTTTGGTGTGAACGTATTCTTTATCTCACAAGCAAGTAAGAACGTCATGCAAGCATACCAGGAAGTCTGGTATTCCTCAGGTATGAGAGTTTGGGCTGCTGTTTTTTATTTTAGACAGACGAAAATTGAAACAAAGTGTCTGGATCTAATTGCTGCAAATATGTCACGCAAGGAGAAATAATTCATTTTAGAGATAAAACATTTTATTTTTCTCAAGTTCTTACGAATTAAAAACGCAGCTGCCTCTGAAATGTCATGCTTCACAGGGAGTTTAGAAAAAATTCAAATCATTTGCAAGTCAGTTTTTGCGATATGTGTGATGATTTTGCTTCTGTGGACACTGTTGTTCCTTGTTCCTGCCCAAACTATTTCGGTTTTCGTATGTTTATTATTGGGCGTATCATAACGTAACGCACAATAGGCACCATTTCTAGTTTTATTTCTATCATCATACGAAAGTAGTTTTTAGGAACACTGAGAAGCTAGCTTATTGGAGCAATGTCCTGGTCCTTCCTCACGATGTAACCTCACCTCGGGATTCTTTTTGTCTGGAATTAAATAGAGTTAGAAACTACTCATTCTAGCTGGTTTGATAGGGCATGAACTCGAACCACCAACCTAAAGATACACCAAGCCTAATACATTCATTTTTTTTATAAGAAACCTCTTATAAAAAACTGTAGGCTCACCTACCTGAATTTAAAAAAGCTAGAAACTTTTGTAATTTGCAGCTTTAATTTTCCCAGGTCACTCGAAAATGCTTTGACACTATACAGTAATAGGAATTGTTTTGAGTGCAAGTTGTGTCATAACATGTTTTGCGATCTTACTAACTAATTTGGAAGCCCTTCTAACAATTTAATTTACTCTACACTTGCGCCATTAACCATATTAGAAACTCACAACCAGAGATGCAAAAACCTCACAAACCTACGAACCCGGTTTCGAAGAAGGTTTAAGCAAAAAATTGAGGAAGGATATGTAAAACATGAGCATTCTAAGCCAAAGTAAAGGGCTTGCCCTTAAAACTTTTCTGGGGGCTTTGCCCCCAGACCAACTTTTCAATACCCGTAGTTAATTTACTCTGGCCACGCCGCCTTGCGATTTACTGATGTGATTGAAAAATATCATCCAAAAATTGTTTGGGTTAATTTTTTAGTGGGAGTGCGAACCATTTCTTGAATTTCTCCTTCTAAATTTTGGGCCATAATTTTCAAGCCACGTAACGGTTCTGATGTATCATGGGAAGATCAATCATTACCTTTCTTGATATAAAAGCTCTTTTTTCGTTATTTTGGCAAAAAATTAGAATGAGGAAGGTTGAGACCTTGAATTCCAGGTTTGGAGGAAGGTCAAGGACTTTTTGCAACTCTGCTCACAACTTGTGAGTTTCTAATATGGTTAATGGCGCAAGTGTATAGTACATTTAATTGTTAGAAGGGCTTCCAAATAACTTAGTAAGATCGCAAAACATGTTATGACATAACTTACAATCAAACCAATTCCTATTACTGTATGGTATCAAAGCATTTTCGAGTGAGCTGGGAAAATTAAAGCTGCAAATCACATGAAACTTTTGATAGCAAAATGGCCCTAAAATTTAAGACACTGCCTGGTGCCTAACAACCCTGGACCCAAGTTTCTTATAGAAAAATGGGGGGGGGGGGTAATGGTGGTTGGACTAAATCAACTTGATCAAAAGTTGTTTAATTTTGCAAATTGCATACGTTGCAAGAGCCTTTGACTAAAGTGTACATGATTTCATTCATTGTCATATCAGTTTCAAACAACCATGTTTTCATAACAATTTCGTATGGCCTCAAACATCCTGGAAGGAAAAATCTTATAAAGAATATAGCTTTGAAATAAGACAAAAATTCGCCCAGCTTGATATATNAAACTTTTGATAGAAAAAAGGCCCTAAAAATTTAAGAAACTGCCTGGTGCCTAACAACCCTGGACCCAAGGTTCTTATAGAAAAATGGGGGGGGGGGGTAATGGTGGTTGGACTAAATCAACTTGATCAAAAGTTGTTTAATTTTGCAAATTGCATACGTTGCAAGAGCCTTTGACTAAAGTGTACATGATTTCATTCATTGTCATATCAGTTTCAAACAACCATGTTTTCATAACAATTTCGTATGGCCTCAAACATCCTGGAAGGAAAAATCTTATAAAGAATATAGCTTTGAAATAAGACAAAAATTCGCCCAGCTTGATATATAGTGAAGAAAATTACTTGATTGTATCAATAAAAAATATTTTTTAAATCATGGTGCCTCCTTGTTCTATTTAGTTTTCGGCAAAAAAGGCGCCTGTGGAGAACAGCCTGGTTGACACTGGGCTTTCAGATAAATAAAGATCGATTTCTAAAAGATGCAAAGCAAAGAAAACGTTTGCCAGAGTCTAAGACAGAAACCCTATTTCATGTTTGATAATTCTTAAAGCAAAACAGCATTCTTTGATTTTGAAATAACAGTCTTTTTTGTTCCACTGGTTTCGGTATGAAAAATACCGGCTATTAGGCCGTATTTTACATTAGAACGAGGCTGAAAATAGGTAGGCCCAGTCGTAAAATAAACCCCATCCCCACAGAAACTTTGGTCCTTAGCAGAGCAGAAGCATAGTCAAGATGAACTGAACCATGTCCGTACTGTACTACTAACCTAACCATGTCGCCCCACAATGGCATTGACCAGCATTTTTCCTGGGCATGTAGAGCTTGCTAATTGCTTTGCCTGCTCAGAAGACAGAAGCTTTGACACAGAAACTGAAACATAGAATTCTATTTCGTGGCGTTCAACTTTTGACGTCATCAGCCAATACAAGGGTGAATTGTGTTGCAAAATAATCAGTTACGTATACAACTTACGAATAATACAATCATTGCAAGAAGTCTTCTGGCTTACGTTATCTTGTTTGTTGTGATGTCATACCAGGAAGCTTGCAGCAAAAGCTTGCAGCAAAGAATCTGTCAATAGACGATTGCGCTAAATATGGCGTCAGGGAATTTATTACGATGATCCTTTGCGTCTGAAAGAATTTTGATTGATTTGATTGGTCGATTTACCATGGAGCGCAAAGGATCATGGTAAAACTATTCCTGATGCCATCAATGTATGCTGCCTTTAGTGTAGACTTGCCCCAAGTCTATTTCATGAAGTCCTTCCGACCGATCCCTTTCCCATAGTTCCCGGATCCGCCATTCCGTTACGGAACAAAGGGGAAAGGCGGATCCGGGAACTATGGGAAAGGGATCGGTCGGTAGGACTTCATGAAATAGACTTGGGGCAAGTCTACCTTTAGTGCAATCGTTTATTCAGGGACTCTTAAATGTTCAAAATTCGAAAGTGACTCTCTGTGAATGTATTCGCAAGTGCTTTTCTAAAGAACTGCACTTCCTCATGTTCACCATTTTAGGATTTTGAACCCAAAAGCTTCAACTAAAATCTTAGAAAATAGCGAAAACAAATTTTGGCCTAAAGCATATTTGCTACGTAGACATCATTTTCCCGAAGCTTTCCAGCGATCATCCAAAATAAAATTAAAAACTGTCCATTTTTCATAAAAGGTGTATCCTTACGAAATTTTCAAGGACCATTTTCCAAGCAAACCACCCAATGAATTTGAAGAAGCCCACTTAAAAGCACCAAGCAAAGCTTTGTTTTGTGGGAGTGCGAGCGAAGAGAGCAGAACATTTTTGGTATCTGCTACTTAGAATGGCTGAAAATGGGTTAAGATGTCATTAACCAACATCTGCAAGTAGTTCTTCCCATTACTTTACCTGTATTGCTCATTGCAGTTTCTTTGCTTTCAAGACCAAAGTTAGTTAATACTGGCTTTGGAGAAAGGAAAGGTCTACCATCCCCCTTACCTTCTGTTTCTCAGTGGCTTTGGTAGAATTTAAAGAGCTATCTCTGTCTGGCGATGATTTGAAAAACCCTTGTGAACTCTCCCATGTCCCCATTGGCTACTCCACATGTGAAATGCCGTTAAAACCGTTGAAAATATATTCTCAGGATCTAAAACGCAAACTTTGTTTGTTGCACGAAATTGTCTGAAACAGACATTTCTTAGGTCAGGTGAGGTATCAGTTTCTTAATTTAGGTGTACATTTTCTGAGAATAACAAACTTTGGAGTAGATTATCCCAAAAGTGAGATTTTAGAACTGCCCATTTTGTCATTTAGAACTGCCCATCATTGAGTTAGAACTGCTCATTTTGGAAACTGGAAGGCGTTAGGATGACCCAGCTTTCTCCCTCGTTTCCTTGTAACGTGACTAGTACAAGTAAAGTGGTTTTTTATAAGAAAAAATGCTTAAAAGAATCTGTAGTAGCCTCCTGCAGAAAATTTAGAAACGCTACTAGAATCGATCAGAGGTCAATTCGAAGTTAAGAAACTTTTTCAATGTTTGTCATAAATTGCAAAGTGTTTTTAAACAGAAAATGTCTCACTAACCCAAATAACAAGTATAATCTTTGTTTATGATTTGGTTCTTTCTTGTAAATCTTGGTTCAAGAAGCGGTCCTCAATGAATTTTGACAAAATGTAAAATTCAGTTTATAGAAACTCTTCAAGAAAATTTTACTATAAGAATTGGGTTTTGCGTTAAGAAACTCTACAACAAACATCAGATCCATATTTCTTATGAAAAAATGAGTGTAAATGGTCTGAACGAATAAACAGTACTGAATCTGTATCGGTCTGTTAGCAACCGTAAACAAAATTATATTGTAGTCAAATATGTTCAGAAATGATTACCGTCTGTTTACCTTGCAAACAGCTGGCCATTATCACCAAATTTTTTATCTTTCACGTTCACCAAGGATTATTTGCATATGACACACATGGCTTGAAAGCTTTACTGTAATCACTTGGTTCGTTCGTTTAATCGACATCAAATTGTAAACACTGCTTGAAAACAAAAATGATCAGACATTTATTATACATCCATATACAGTGTGAATAAGTTGAATTTATTTTCGCAAATAAAAATTGCTTATTTCTCTTTTTCAAAAATGGTACATTGGCGGAGAGGTGTGACAATCGGAAACATACGCGTACATACTTTATGGATTTCCCCTAAAATATTTTATAATTGCTTGTTCATCCAACCTTTTGCACATAGAAAATATGTCGCAGACCCTTAAGAAGCTATACTTCAAACTCTGGCACTTGGTAAAATAGATATTTGGTGATGAGAAGTTAGAAAGTGCTACTAAAAATCTGCAAGAAAAATCTGAATACTTAGGCCTTTTGAACTTGGTTAGAACGGCCTAAGTATGCTGATTTACAAGTCGTGTTTTTGCCTCCGTTTTCGTACAGAATTTTTGGAAAAATAGATGTGATTACCCTGAGAGGAAGCCTTTCTCCGCAGAAGTAATTTAATACTTTGTTTGTGAGTGAAGTCTCCTGCTTTTCAATGAAGTTTCCAGTGACGTAAAATTGAAGCGCTAAGAATTTTTTGAAACGTCTTTAAGAAGCTTGGTTGGTAACCAAAGCGGAAATAAGTTTGGTTTCCTCTTCTTTGGGGTACCCAGTCCCCTTTATTAGCTATTCTCAAATTTATGTTGTGCTTTTGAGAAAAACAAATGTTTTCAATCCGCAGATGAGAGTGCGAAGATCATCCCAGTATTGGCCAGGACTCTGATCTATTGCAGAGATCGTATATTGACCTTTACCCTGAACAACCAATATGAAATCACCTTCGTCTGAACATGGTCAATTGACTATGGTCTGAACCAAAACAGATCAGCTTATTTCAAAATGCTCGTGATTTTCGCTTCTTTTTTCTCTCTACCTTTGTTCAGGTTCGGACTTGTCCGCAGGGTATTGTTTCTGGTGTCTTGTAAATATTTAGAATGGAGGGAAACGGGGATGTAGTCAAAATTTCTAATCCATGTCTATCTGAAAATACCTTTGGACCCCTCATCAAATTGTTCTTGTTTTTCTGAATTTCAAAGTACTGAATCCGTGAATATATTTTTGTTGTTATAACATTGCGACGAGTAAAATGATTGTTAGTGCATTGCCAGACATGATTTGGAAGAGAAAAAAACGAGAATAAATACAGTGCAGCAATGTGATATGAAATTATCCAATCAGAAAATATAAAATAATCCTATCAAGTTAGATTTTTAGGTGTAACAATCGACTCAAAATTGAAATTTGATACCCATGTAAAGTCTTTATGTGTCAAAGCAAACTGGAGTGTTAGTGTTTCTCTAGGGTTGCAAGATATCTTCAGCAACCTCAAAAGCGGTTACTGTACAATTCGTTCGTTATGTCAAACTTTAAATACTGCCCCTTAATTTGGATGTTCTGTGGAAAAGGAGCAAATAATAAAATCAATCAGATCCACAAACGAGCACTACGTGTTTTGTTTGACGACTATGATACACCTTTTGCTGACCTTCTTGTCAGAAATAATGAAAAAACTGTCCATGTTCAGAATTTACAAAGACTGATGATAGAGATTTACAAAACATTACATCACGTGAACCCTCTATTTCTTTCGGAGTTATTCCAGAGAAGAGAGGTCAGATATAATCTCAGAATAAAGAACAGAGTTTTACTTCCAAGCACATCCACCGTGGCCTTTGGCATGAACTCTATATGTTTTAGGGGTAGTGTACTCTGGAACAGCATACCTGATGTGATAAAGAGCAGCGAAACGGTTCCTTCCTTTTGCAAAAAAATCAAAACATGGGGTGGGGAAGGATGCAATTGTAAATTATGCTGTTGATTATAAATATTATGGTTTGCTGTATAAAGTATGTATATATTAGTTGGTTTTTATTAGCTCACTCTTCTAAAGAGTACGAACTATCAGTAATTAACTTNTTTGGATGTTCTGTGGAAAAGGAGCAAATAATAAAATCAATCAGATCCACAAACGAGCACTACGTGTTTTGTTTGACGACTATGATACACCTTTTGCTGACCTTCTTGTCAGAAATAATGAAAAAACTGTCCATGTTCAGAATTTACAAAGACTGATGATAGAGATTTACAAAACATTACATCACGTGAACCCTCTATTTCTTTCGGAGTTATTCCAGAGAAGAGAGGTCAGATATAATCTCAGAATAAAGAACAGAGTTTTACTTCCAAGCACATCCACCGTGGCCTTTGGCATGAACTCTATATGTTTTAGGGGTAGTGTACTCTGGAACAGCATACCTGATGTGATAAAGAGCAGCGAAACGGTTCCTTCCTTTTGCAAAAAAATCAAAACATGGGGTGGGGAAGGATGCAATTGTAAATTATGCTGTTGATTATAAATATTATTGTTTGCTGTATAAAGTATGTATATATTAGTTGGTTTTATTAGCTCACTCTTCTAAAGAGTACGAACTATCAGTAATGAACTTACCAACTGTAAATAAGAAGTTTATTATTATTATTAGAGAGCCCATTAAACTTTTCTTGCGGTAATGTTTCTTCTGACACTGAGGAATGATGGGTAAATGATTTGCTATGACCAGTGTCAAACGAAAATACTGAAAACTGGAGAATTGCACTGTTAAAACAGGGATCTCAAATCCCTCACACAAGCAGAATTTCTGGAAAATGACCTAGTTGTCCTGAAACAAGCTAAACCAAAAATGCTAAAATTCTATAGTGACTAAAACCAACCGCTCTCCTCTTTTCAAAAGTAGATAGAATAGACCACCTTGTGGTCACCTTGGTGAAGTCTTCTTAGGCAGTTGAATACGACACAAAATACTCCCGTAGTGTTATAAAAAGTCACCTGAGGATCAACTATGTTCAAGTCTTCTATGAGTTGGCTTTCAATACAAAGCGAAAATGTATGTTTTCCAGCCTCGATGTTTCACTTTCTCATCTCAATAGGCTAGAGATTTCTTGCTGTTTCGAGTTTCGGATGTGATTACCCATAAAGTACATATACTTCCATCCATTCTCTGAGTTTTCGTTTGGAAGAGAGAAGATAATTAGGGCTGACAGACATGGCCAGTAGCCTCACCAGCCTCCACAAACTAGGGAGGACAAATAAAAAGTGGGGTCCAAACAAATGAAACTTTGTGGGGACCAACGCCCTTCTCTCCTGAGAAAACGCCCCTTTTACCATCAAGAAATGCCCTTTCCCCCTTAGGAAATGCCCTTTCTGTCATTAAAACTAAAAACTAGACTACTTAACCCCTCTCTCGATACTTTGGACAAATAGACCTTTTAGCTATCTACAAAAGAGTCTGGATTGAGTAACAATTTTACACATTTTTATATGAATTGTTCGATTGCGTGCCGGTATCGTGTGAACACTAGCTAAAATTTTGGTACCGTCACATTTTTACCGTTTTCCAAATGTGCCGGCATTGTGTGAACATTGCCTCAGACTCTTTGAGGTCTATTGAAAAGCGATCTTGGAGAGAAGTGGGGGACTCACCCCCCCCAACTCAACTCATCCCCCTGTGGTGCCACCACCGGAGGAGATGGCTCTTTGTTATGAAATCTAAGGCCGATCACGGATCTTGATAAGGAGCCATAATAAGGGGAAAGTGTTGTTGTTGTTGTCAATTTATTTTGATTCGATTTAACATCGTAGCTAACAATATATACATATATACATACATACACAAAGTTAACTAATCAAAATCGAACATACCTATAAAAACAAATTAAATAAATTATAACATATACATAATTATACTGATAGAAACTAAATCAAGACATTAAACTGCACTGACAGGCACTACATTTGCAAGCTGGCCCGTCCCATTTTTTTATTAGATTTTTAAAACTTTTCAAATTTTCTGCTGATTTCAGCTCGTTTGGAAGGCCATTCCAAATTTGTGGCCCAATAGACATCAGACTGTTGGACCCAAATGTTGTTTGATTGGGCCTAACGTGGGCTAAGTTGTTTGGATTTCTTAATGAATAATTTGAAGACCGTAATTTAAATATGTTTTGCATAAAAGGTGGGTTTAACTGTTTCACTGTTTTGAATATTTCAATACAAAGGATTCTTTGGCGAGCAATAAGCATTGTGCATTTATCTGACTTCAAGAGCAAATTGTTATACGAACTTGTATGATCATTATACAGAAATCTTAGAGCACGTTCTTGTAACTGTTCAATTTTCTGTA
>REGM01000123.1:698304-735026 GCA_004194415.1 Aurelia aurita
ACGGAGCGTCTTTTGGATTACGGGCAAGGGTCTGAAAGGAATGCCCCGCTTTAATCTTTTATGTTATAAAGTTAAGAATTTCGTAATCTCGCGGAATTATTACATTTAATGTAGATAACACAGTCATACTCGCATAAGTCGGGTTCGCATAATTTGGATATTTGCATAAGTCCGAAAAAATGAAGAGACTTGAAAGTCCCATCCGCATTTTTCTTTTCAAATTAGTTCGCATAAATCGGAGTTCGTGCAAGTCGGATTGTTTTTCTTGGTCAGAAGCGATCGGATTTATGCGAGTTTGGCTGTATGGAGACATAAAATTTCTAAATTTCTTAACGAAATCCACAAGTTGCATTTGAAAGAGTGGTCGACTCCCTTCATATTTGTCTTATTATAAAAATTTTTCTCGTTGCCCTGCGAAATCTTCAATTGCCCTGCGAAATCCACTATATTTGAGATTGGGGGGGTGTCACACCCCTCCACACCCCCCCACGATTTTCGCCCCTGTAAGGGAAGGGGTAAGGTGAACCAAGACTATGCTGTGAGCAACAACATTTTTCCTTCGAAGGTTTATCTTGCTCATACCCCCCTGAATACAAGAGTCCCCCGAAAAGATTGGGAAAGGTTCCTGAGGGTATCAGATCCTAAGCCCCGCCTAAACACGGAAAGACATATTGGCAGAGAAAAAGAAATCAATAATTTCCTCTTCAATATACGAAACTACAAAAGGAAACACGTTTATTTTCACCCACCAGATAAAATTCATTGTCAGACATTTTGCATTCGAGATGACATCATACTCCCAAATATGGGCACAGAAAGGAGCAAGAGGCGTGTCACACACGGAACTGAGAGAGAAGAAAAGTTGTTTGCAGAAGAAACTATCACAACTGGTTGTGTCGAAGGGGAAGGCAGACTTGTGATCTTATTTTACTGACAATTTCTTCATTAAAACACCAATCACTTAACACTATCATCAAGAAACAACATGGCTCTTCAAAATGATGAAATGAACGAACTGAGGGAAGCTTTTGATAACGTAAGTATCATATTTGTTTTGTGCAGTTCTTGAAGCTTTTGTGAAATTTTTACGTTTCGTTTGTTTGGTTTGGATCTTATTATGATTCCGTTAGTTTGCTGATCGCAGCCTTATCGTGCTAAGCTTGTGAGATTTTTTAATATATGAGGGTTTAAACGTTTTGGATGAATTAAAACGAAGTCTGAGTTCAGCTGCTCTTTATTTTGAATTTTAAAGCGTTTCGTTTGTTTGATGTTTGTTATCTCGAAGTTTTTTTTATTGCAACACAAAATTTAGAGCGTTACTTCCCCTTGCAAAGAACGCAGTCAGATCTCTCTGTAATCCATCGGATTTCCAACCAATAACCGAATGAATAAATTAAAAGCAATGACAATTTTGTTAACTCTATTGATGAACTGTTGAGTCAATTGCTAGGGCATCAACCTTAGATCAAAATTGTTGGCAAGTTTAGCTTTGAACAGAGAAAATTTTCGATGGTTTGTGATAGTTGCAGCAAAGTACCTAGTTCATTTTAGGCTGGAAGTGGCACTCAGCGACCTCGAAACTTGCTGAGTATATGCTACTGCGTAAGTTAAACTCAGTATCCAATGAATGCCCATACTATGTGCCTAGATCTAATTTCAGAGAGCTATATATTTTGATGCTTCTTCTCATTGCAAAAAGAAGGGGGAGCGTGCTTAGGCCCTTCCTTCCTGAAGAGCTATTGTCAACAGTTAGCGCAACTTACCTCAACAGCCATGACAATTATTAGAACGATACTGTGAGGACAATAGTAATTGTCTGGAAACAAAGAAAGCTAAGGATGATGTTTAATGTCATACTTCTAAAGGCGAGTCGCACGACCTTCGGAGCAAAAAGACAACCCGCTAAAACACACAAGATTCAAAAGAGTTTTGCATTGTCACTGTATTTCACTTTTGGGGCGTCGTAACTTTTTTAAGCGGGAACTAAAAAGTCCGAGAGTCAATGTGCTTTAAATCTTTTTTACTCACTCCTAATCCTAAATGCTCTTAGCTTAACTGCCCACACACAATAACTGTGCAGTCCAGAGTGTTTACTCTCAACTTCGAAACTAGAAAGAAAAAGTCAACTATCACAGGATAACAACCAGTTGTCCTCAAATTACACCTCCAACTAATCCCTTCCGCAAAAGGTCTCTTGGTGGTCAGCCATTCAGTTTGCTTCCAATGTTCAAGGAAGTGTTCAAAGCCCTAGTGAGGTCAGGATGTTTCAGGAGCAAAAAAACATGAAATCAACCACAGTGCTTAGCCACCCACTCAACCCTCAAGATAATAGAAGTTGTTATCAAAAGCTTCTCACATAATAGGCAAGGCGAAATTTCCATAAAAGGATAATGATTATTTGAGTGTTTTTAACTTCAAAATACAACTAAAATAGTTTTCAGCCCTTTTTGGACAACAAACTATTCGCTAAAAGGTTTTAGCCAGGGTTAAGTTACTGAGGACAGGGACTTTAACTGGAAAAAATCACAGTCATTGATTATATATACAAGTTTTTGATGAAAATTGTGTAAGGATTTTTCAGGATTTCTGGCTACAATTTTTCTAGGGAGCAATATTCCCTCAATTTTGAAGGTAGCTTTTTAAGGCCCCTTCCCTAGTTTTGACACAAGCCCCATCAACTGTGACAGTCTTCAGGCGATAGGGATTTAGACTTTGAGAAGTTATGGACAATCCAATATTGTGAGGAAGAACAGCTCTTGATTTAAAAATTTGCATCTGGACTTTGTTGTCATTTCTGTGAGCCATCATTCATGAGGACAATCAACAGGGATTTCCTCTGGGATGTTTCTCTTCAAAAAAAATATTTTGTTGACCTCAATGAGGCTTAAATGTACAAGGAACAGCAAGAGCCATGGAATAGAGAATTACTATAGGAGGTCCAT
The DNA here is from genome assembly GCA_004194415.1 of Aurelia aurita. Lineage (NCBI taxonomy): Eukaryota > Metazoa > Cnidaria > Scyphozoa > Semaeostomeae > Ulmaridae > Aurelia > Aurelia aurita. The sequence goes on from REGM01000123.1 coordinate 701,247, forward strand.
TGTTAGATTTCAGGGATTTAACGTTTTGAATTGAAAGATTGAAAAGTCTAATAAATATAAACATATATATATAGAGAATACATTTATTTATAGTGTAATCCAGAGAGTCAGTTTGTAGTGGTTTATAGTTATAACAAATGGGAGTGTCATAATGGAAGCTGTCTTTGGTTGCCTAGGAGAGAGGGGAAGATTTTGATAACAAATAAGAAAATTGAACACAAGTGGGAAGTTGTATTTACACAGAAGTAACAATAATGTTCTTGTGATAGAAAGGGTGTTGCCCTTGGGATTTATTTGCTCACCTGGGAAAGTGATTTGCAACAAGAAATGAATGAATTTTAAGCTTAAGAGAGGGGATGAAAGAAAGTTATTTGTAAGAAAGCATTTGTAAGAAACCGTTTTTTTAACTCTGGTACTAAGTTTGAGAAGCACTACTTTTAACAACTAAATTCAAAGCTAAATATAGCAAAGTTAACATTATAATAGTGGACATTATATTTTATGTATGTTTAGAAAGCTGAAAATAATTAACGACAAATATTTTGCATGCGATGCATATTCAAGGGCGGATCCAGCCTGAAGTTAAAGGGGGGCAACCTGAAGAAATTGCACCAAAGTAGAAAATCCCACATAGCTCCCACAGACGGATGCAAAGCCATGCCCGCGAAACCTCCAGACCCCCACACAGCAACACAACCAAGGGCCCCCTAACCCTCCAACCCAGCCCACATCCCATGCAGCCAGCGAAGACCACCCCACCGAACCCCCAGCCCACATATGAGCAAGGCACCTCCCCCTTTCAAGGCAGCATGCCTGAGACCCTACAGGGCCCCAAGCACATCACCTCAACCAAACAAGACACCCTGTCGATTTCAAGACAAGGTCAATAATGAATTTGTTTTTCCTTAGTTTGATTTGGACCATAATGGCCACATCACATCCACAGAAATTGGAGATGTGATGAAATCACTTGGAGAAGAAATTCCTGGGTACAAACTTAGAGAGATCATCAAGGAGGTGGACACAGATCAAAATGGAACAATTGAATTTAATGAATTTGTCAATGTAAGTAAAGCAGTTCTGATATACCTTTTGGCTAATCAGGCCCAACACTTGCTGTTTTCAAATGAAAATGGTACAAAATCATTTCGTTTGGCCTTTGTTAACCCTGAAACATTTTCGCATCAAATGAAACTGATTTTGAAAACAAGCACAATTTAAACAGTATGAAACATTTATGTCAACGAGTAAAAATGGAGAGGGAGGCAATCATTTCATCGTTTGTCTTGCTTTGAAGCCGAAACTAAATTGCTCTATTTATTAAGCATTCATTTTGAGGTTTTATTGTGCTTTAGTTGATGAAAATCAACTTGTATCATGAACAAAGACAATTTTGTTCATTGAAAATTTGTATCATGAACAAAGCTACAAGTCTACAACGATGGACGGTTTTTTTCAGTTTTAGAAACAAAAGACTCATCCCCCCCCCCCCCACTTTACCGTATTTATTGTGAAAATATGTAAATTCGTTTTGCAGATCTACAAGAACTTCTCAAGCAAAGCAAAATCATCTGCCTTCAAAGAGATGGTCAAGAAAAGAGATAAGATTCAGACCACTGGTGGGGCCTCGGAGGCTTCAGCGGAAGGTACAAAGCACTCCTCGTCAGATGCAGAGAGAGAAGCATTTGCTGACTGGATCAATTATGTGCTGGCTGATGACACAGACTGCAAGGCCTACCTTCCCATTAATTCACAAACTGATGACATGTTTGAAAAGCTGAAGGATGGTATCCTCTTGTGGTAAGCATCAACATCAAATTTAGGCTTGATCTAATGTCAAAATGATCTAGTAGATGTGGTTTTTCAATCTTCTTTCTGGGCATCTGGTACCCTCTAGTCCTGGGTGGTACAAGCCCCATGTTTGACCAAATTGTTAGATGAACCACACTCTTTTATGATAATGTTCTTTTGTGGTATTCTGNCGTCAGATGCAGAGAGAGAAGCATTTGCTGACTGGATCAATTATGTGCTGGCTGATGACACAGACTGCAAGGCCTACCTTCCCATTAATTCACAAACTGATGACATGTTTGAAAAGCTGAAGGATGGTATCCTCTTGTGGTAAGCATCAACATCAAATTTAGGCTTGATCTAATGTCAAAATGATCTAGTAGATGTGGTTTTTCAATCTTCTTTCTGGGCATCTGGTACCCTCTAGTCCTGGGTGGTACAAGCCCCATGTTTGACCAAATTGTTAGATGAACCACACTCTTTTATGATAATGTTCTTTTGTGGTATTCTGTTAAATTTTACAAGACATATTACGGATTACAGTACTTACAATCTACACAGTGTTGACTACAATATTACGACTATGACTACCCTGTGGCCATTACATGATCAAAAAATACTGCATACAGATACACATTGATTACTTACTACAAACGATTTAATACCTAAGTCTGTTTCACATTAGACGTCACATCAAAATGATGATAAAGAAAATTTGCTGATGGAAAAATCTCCTCTTACAGTTTTTCACTCATATATATTACCGATGATGATGTCATACCCTGTAGCACAAATTCTGACTTTAGAGCCCTTATCTAAAGGACTCTTGCTAAAAAATGCATCTTGTAAAATATTCAAAAATGATATCAATAAGTCTATTTTTGTATTTTAAACATTTCAAATTTCTTCTCAAGTAATTCTGAAATAAAATATATTCTCGAGCTTGAAAACTGTGTTATGTGCACGAGGAATGCGTGCATCCAAGAGAGAGAAGGCCATGGAAGTAATGGCTTATAGGATCAAGTCCTGGTAAAATGTTGAAAGCATGCCAAGTTGATGACATTGAACATGAAAGGTCATTCTGAAAGCATTCTTTGTTAATCTAACCAAGAAGGGTTTATGAGTGTTTTTTCTACACTTTTGTCAATGCTGAATTCCTTTTGTTGTATCGGAAGTATAATTGGTAGCCATATCGCTTCTTGCTTAACCAGAAATGATAACTTGCCCCAAGGCAAATAAGCTAAGGTTTTTGCTTTAGGTCAGTAATAGAAATTTGTTGTCAGACCCTGGTAAAGGTAATAATATTTATCGAGGAGGAGGGAGATGGATAGATTCACCTACTATTCCATTGGGACGTGTTATTTCGCCTGAGGAAAATGTACCCTTCCGCAAATCAAGAAACATTTCCCGTAACTCTTGCAATCAAGGAGTGGTTCAGTTGTTTTGTTTATTAAAATATACNTTTTGTTGTATCGGAAGTATAATTGGTAGCCATATCGCTTCTTGCTTAACCAGAAATGATAACTTGCCCCAAGGCAAATAAGCTAAGGTTTTTGCTTTAGGTCAGTAATAGAAATTTGTTGTCAGACCCTGGTAAAGGTAATAATATTTATCGAGGAGGAGGGAGATGGATAGATTCACCTACTATTCCATTGGGACGTGTTATTTCGCCTGAGGAAAATGTACCCTTCCGCAAATCAAGAAACATTTCCCGTAACTCTTGCAATCAAGGAGTGGTTCAGTTGTTTTGTTTATTAAAATTATACCAGGTGAGTCAAAAATACAATCCGCTTTTGAAAGGACACTGCGCTCTGGAATATCAAGACAATGATATTGGCAAATATATTCTTTAATAGTAGACATGTTCAAATAAGTTTCAAAATTTACTTGACTGAAATTAGCCTCTCCGTTGTGAAATTTTGAGGGATTTTGTTGAGAAAGCACCTTCAAGAAACCTTCCAAACAGGTTTGAAATCACGAATCAAATTTTTCTAATATTTCTGCCTCAGCAATGACTTCAACGCATTTTTTTCTTTACTCACCCGGTAGACTGTGATAGCTTTTTTGAGTAAACAGACCCCACAGACATTTGTGTGTTCTTTTGTAAGCTTTCACAATGTAGCGCATATGTTGCATATGTTTGTTTTAGATAAAAATTGACATCAAAGCCCCGAGCAGTAAACCGATAAAGTATACTGTGTTCGTAAAGCATGATTCTGCTTTGAAATTATATATCTGATGGTTGATAGCCGAATTACACAGTGTTTTTGCTCTAACGTTGATATGCAAAGTCTTTACCAGTTGCCGGCAACGGCAACAGAGCAGAGGTGATGGAATTCAGTGCTTGGGGGGATTAAGAAGGCGATCAGTAGATAAGCTTTTTCCTTTCACCAGCTGATATCGCCAATGATCTTAATTGATACTAAGTACTGCCCATATTGTTTTGACCCGTTGTGTTTCAGCATTATTGTGAGCAAATCAACGTTACGGCTTGTGAAAAAGAATTTTGCGTTGGTGGAGGAAGTTTTGCCTTGTGAACAAGAGTTTTGGCTTGAGAAAAGAAGTCTCGCCTTGACACTTGTGGGCCACCGCAGCAAAGGGTCCAAACACCAAGCTCTGTGAGGTAGACATGGGCACACATATTTGTAGACCATAATTATTTCGCTTCTTAGAAACAACATCTTTTGGATGGCTGGCAAAAACATTAAGAGCGGAAAATATTACCTGAGTCCCAGCATCGTTCTTCAGTTTGCCGTTCTAGAACTTGGTTCACACTAGATTAAAACACGTTAGAATTGCCAGTTGAGATAGCGCATAGTAAGCATAGTAAGCATAGACAGTCTTTAAAAAAGGGGGTGTAAAATTCTATACCCCTTTCTGTGAATTGAATGGGTTGAATGAACTGGAAGAACTTTGCTGTAATTCTATAGTAATATTTTTTGATACATTTCTCTAGTCTCGTGCTTCGAACATAACTACAACAAAAGCGCATGCGCAACATAACATTTAAACGAGGCTAATAACGCCACAGATCAACCTCGTCCCCAGGGTATTTTGTCATATTGTCAACCTTTGTCAACCTCGTCCAAATACGACAAAAGGCGCTGGGGACGAGGTTGGTCATTGCAATCCATTGTTTCTGTTGTTTTTTATAAAAAGTAATTATTGAAATGTCTTCGTTGTAGTATCTTCATCAGTATCATTACGATGTTTCTGCCTTCTTTTAAAGCATAAATCAGAAGAGCGACAGTTTTCTGCTTGCCACCGTATTGTAGAACTTCATAAACGATCGTTTTCTGGAAGATTGTATCATTTTTCCTCTATTCATTTCGGATTTGCGATTGTTTCGATTTTTCAAAACTGTTAAAAAATTTCCACGGTGGAATTACAGCAAAGTCCCCCAAGTTCATTCAACCCATTCAGTTCAAAGAAAGGGTAATAAAATTTTACACGACCTCTCTAAAGATTTGAACCCTCTGGTTTTATCACAGAGTTATTGCTTCCAAGTGGAATCAAAAGTTTTCGATTCCATGTAAATGCGTTAGGCACATCTTCACAGGTGCAGACAAATCTCAAATTGGAGTGAAAATATTTTTGTCACTTTTTTCCGTCGCATTTCTAAAATGCATTTATATTGAGTTGTTTTGCGATCGTAATTTTTGTGATTTTTTTTCGTAGCAAAATGATCAATATATCAGTACCTGATACGATTGATGTGAGGACCATCAACAAAGGGAAGCTGAACGCTTTCAAAATTCATGAAAATCAGATTTTGGTCGTCAATTCAGCCAATGCTATTGGTTGCACAGTTGTCAATATTGGTGCTGAAGATTTGTCAAAGGGGTCACAACATTTGGCACTTGGTCTGCTGTGGCAAATTATCAGGGTGAGTAGCACCTTAGACTTATTACCTAGTCCCTTGTTTCCGCTATCCGCTATCAGAGCACTTTTTTCTACTCACCCGGTAGATTCGATTCAGTTGTAGTAAGTAACAAGATTTGATCTTTTTACAGATTGGTCTATTTGCCAAGATCTCACTGTCTGCCAACCCAAATATTGCAGCTTTGTTGCGAGAAGGCGAAACCCTGAGTGACCTCATGAGATTGTCTCCTGAAGAATTGCTGCTTCGCTGGGTTAACTACCATCTTGAAAAAGCTGGTTCCAACAGGAGAATCAAGAACTTCTCAGGTGATATCAAGGTAAGAACGTTTTCGCACAGCGAGATTATTGCAGAAGAAACATTCTTCTTAGTACTACTTATTAGTTTTTTCGTGGTCTTTTCCAGTCTTAGAAACCTAAATTTCGAAGCATCTTGGCATCATTGTTTTTGAACCAATAGCTTAGGCCATCCGTCATCATAACGAGACTCCCTAGCATGGCTGTTTCAACTTATAGTCAAATCATGAGTCTTACTTTTAGTGACATGTATCAGTTTAGGCGGGTAGAGTCTAAGCCACTACTCCTCGAAATCAGCCTGTATCTCAGCAATCGTTGGCAGAATAGAACATTGAAAATCATACACGGAATCTAGACTAGCTACACTAGTCCCTCAATTTCGCTGTTGTTGTTGTTGCTGATGGCCAGCTCAATGAGGGACTAGTCGCCACAGAGTGTCTGAAATCGGAATTTTTGCGGCGGAAAATGAGCCCGTAATCTGATTGGAGCATTTTTGCGAAGAACAATGGCTCATTGTTTTGTAGCCAATTGGTTTTTCACCTTTTTACTCGAATATTTTTATTTGAAAGCGAGGCTTTGGTCTGGCTTTTTCACTTGACATTTGACATTGTGCAACCAAGAAGCAATGGCGGCATTTCTCGTGGTCGCAGCTCGATCGAGCGGAAGCAAGTCAAGCTGAGGAATTTAAGCAGCCATTTAGCATAAAGTGAGCATTCGGGAAGAGGTGTCTGTGCGCCAACAAGATATGGCAAAACGTACTGCTTTGGCATTATTTCAGAGGAATGTCCAGGAGCAGCCAAGCACCTGTANGTACTGTTACAGTTGATCTTTGATCAAGAGTCACTTTCCCTCTGTTTTCTTGAAGCAGTCGGACAACAATTGACCTTCACTGTCTTTACTCGACGATATGGTCCTTTCTTGTATAGAAGATACTTTGCGGCCTCTTCTTTTGATCTTGTTTGAATGGAATGTCAACTTTTTACAGGGATGGTCGTTGACTGTCTAGAGTGTTGCGTTCGTGATTTTATTTGACCAATCTATCTCTGTAGTATCTTCATCATTATCCTTACGATGTTTCTGCCTTCTTTTAAAGAAGGTGTTGTGGCGCAGTAGTGTAGTCCTTTGACTTTGCAGCCAGAACAGTCAGGCGGACAAGGCTCGATCCCAGGTAGAGCCCCACTATTTGAGCGTCATGACAAGGGGTCGTGGACTCGAGTTAGCCTGCGTGCATCCCCTACTGTTCCGTTGGGCTGTGAACTTTCATGTTTAATTCAGCGAAAAATTTCAGCCCAACGGAACAGTAGGGGATGCACGCAGGCTAACTCGATTAGGTCTTCTCTACTTCTGCAATCCCAGCGCTTGGCGCTAAAAAACGCAACTTCACCTTCACTTCACCTTCACCTTTAAAGCATAAATCAGAAGAGCGACAGTTCTCTGCTTGCCACCGTATTATAGAACTTCATAAACTATCGTTTTCTGGAAGATTGTATCATTTTTCCTCTATTTATTTCGGATTTACGATTGTTTCGATTTTTTCAAAACCGTTAAAAATTTCCACGGTGGAATTACAGCAAGGTCCCCCAAGTTCATTCAACCCATTCAGTTCAAAGAAAGGGGTAATAAAATTTTACACGACCTCTTTAAAGATTTGAACCCTCTGGTTTTATCGCAGAGTTATCGCTTCCAAGTGGAATCAAAACTTTTCGATTCCATGTAAATGCGTTAAGCACATCTTCACAGGTGCCGAAAAATCTCAAGTTGGAGTGAAAATATTTTTGTCACTTTTTTCGGTCGCGTTTCTAAAACGCACTTATATTGAGTTCTTTTGCGATCGTAATTTTTGTGATTTTTTTTCGTAGCAAAATGATCAATATATCAGTACCTGATACGATTGATGTGAGGACCATCAACAAAGGGAAGCTGAACGCTTTCAAAATTCATGAAAATCAGATTTTGGTCGTCAATTCAGCTAATGCTATTGGTTGCACAGTTGTCAATATTGGTGCTGAAGATTTGTCAAAGGGGTCACAACATTTGGCACTTGGTCTGCTGTGGCAAATTATCAGGGTGAGTAGCACCTTAGACTTATTACCTAGTCCCTTGTTTCTGCTATCCGCTATCAGAGCACGTTTTTCTACTCACCCGGTAGATTCGATTCAGTTGTAGTAAGTAACAAGATTTGATCTTTTTACAGATTGGTCTATTTGCCAAGATCTCACTGTCTGCCAACCCAAATATTGCAGCTTTGTTGCGAGAAGGCGAAACCCTGAGTGATCTCATGAGATTGTCTCCTGAAGAATTGCTGCTTCGCTGGGTTAACTACCATCTTGAAAAAGCTGGTTCCAACAGGAGAATCAAGAACTTCTCAGGTGATATCAAGGTAAGAACATTTTCGCACAGCGAGATTATTGCAGAAGAAACATTCTTCTTAGTACTACTGATTAGTTTTTTCGTGGTCTTTTCCAGTCTTGGAAACCTAAATTTCGAAGCATCTTGGCATCATTGTTTTTGAACCAATAGCTTAGGCCATCCGTCATCATAACGAGACTCCCTAACATGGCTGTTTCAACTTATAGTCAAATCACGAGTCTTACTTTTAGTGACATGTGTCAGTTTAGGCGGGTAGAGTCGTAAGCCATTACTCCTCGAATCAGCCTGTATCTCAGCAATCGTTGGCAGAATAGAACATAGTGTTTCGAGTTAGCTTCAGGAAAAAAAAATTAAACCCTATTTGAAAATCTTGAGAGAATTTCCACGAAGCGGTGACCAACCCCATTATAGCTTGCGTGCATCCCCTCTTGTTTCACCTTTGTTGGATTTTGAAAATGAGTTGACTTTATTTTCCGACTCCAGTAGGAGATACCAAAAAACTGAAAAAAGTCAATTCAATGGAAACTGCAAGGGATGCACGAAGGCTACCCCGTTAAGCCTCTTCGCCGAGAATATATCGCTTGTTTTGGTACACCGTGGTTATTTATCTGTTTTGTATTCTGCAGGACTCAGAGGCATACGCCATCTTGCTGCACAGAATTGCTCCAGAGCCAAATGTAATTGACAGACCAGAATCAATAATGGGAGTAAGTATACGTTTTTACTGGTGATAACTTTAGAACCACTGAAGGCATGGTTAATAAATTTGCAAGACAACATGCTACAATCCTGGCCAAAAAAGCTGGGACAAAGGCAAATTTTTGTCGCGATGTTTCCTAACATATCGAGAAGAAACCGAACGTTTCGGACCTTGTGATCCCCCCTCCCCCCTAATTCAATGTTGGCAAGATCGAATGGCGTTTGATTCAAGCAACATTGAAATGGGGGAGAGGGGGGCACGTAATCAAATGCTGAAGTAGTGCAATTTTGTGATTTGTTCCAAATATTTTGGCCAAGATTTTGGTCGAGGTGAACTCAAAGAGTTTTTTCCTGAGATACCACACTATTAAGAAGCTGTTCGACAGGTTAGATGGGATACACTTAATCCCAACGTTGACTCTATTTCTAACTTAGACTCATCGATAGACCTTACCTTCTTATTGGCTGCTATAGTTGTCCGAAAGGGAGAGAAGTTTTCACTCGCTCAGTTAAATTGTTGTACCCAAAACAGTGAACATTTGAAAAATTGCCAACACTTTATTTTATCACTGGTCTTGAAAGTTTTTTTGTTCATTTGTATCAAGGACCAAGTTGATTTGAAAATCGAGGATTACTGCAAAATAAAGAGATGGCTCTGAATTTGTGGGAATTTGTTTTTAGCGAGCGACCTAGTTTTGAAGCATGCTCCGAACCGAAGTCGTAAGAGATGGTTATCAAATTTAGTTTTTTACCACCACAACCGATAGAATTGGTGGCTTATGTCCTTAAAAAAGCTGCGATAGCATTTAGGACTTGAATTTCCGAATGGAATCGCAAAAAATAGTTTATTTGCAAATAATATGATGTTTTGTTAAATATTATTGCCGATTCTAGCCTTTTATTAGCAGCAGCTTCTTAATGGATTTAATTTCATTGTTCTTAGATCAGCAACACAACGAAGAGGGCAGAAGTATTCCTCGGTAATGCTGACAAAATTAAGATGAAGAAATTTTTGAGAGCGAAGGTAAAATATGTTGTTGTATTCTTCTAAATATCTTTGTTGGCAGAAGTTACACTTTTAGTTTTGTTTTCGTAAAAATATGTAAGTTTGCAGGGCTCACATTACTAACTTGGTCCTACGGTGGCAAAAATGTTGGGGACAAGAAGGAAAGAGGGGGTTTTGAGCGGTTGTAGGCCCACTGGAGATGCGCATTTCCCCCATGCTAACAGTTACAGCAAGCCCCCATAATTAAGAAACCATTTTCAAGAAAATTCAAGCTGAACCTTTATTAAATACCTTATTTTGTAAGAGACATCTGTAGGCTACCATTGACTATTTTGGGTCCAAGCAACTGAGAAAATAGCTTTGTTATAAAGATCTACTTGTTTTGATTTCAGTAGTTGACTACAAGGAAGACATTACCGTACATAGTCACCAAAACCATCTCGCGTTATTTCATCATCATTTCGATAAATGCTGTCATTATGCAGCCGATTTCAAAACAAAGATTCTTCTAACATTTACAGTGTTACAATACTTTATATAAAGCGTGGACTTTTCATTGAAAACGTTGACTGCGCCGCCGCACGAAATACAACCACTGACTTAAGGCTACCTTTGAAAAATTCTTCTAATAGACAAAAATGCTTTTCGTTCACAGAGGTGCAAAAATCTGGAATAGCCTTTCAACTGAGGTTAAGCAGGCATCTTCACTTGATGCCTTTAAGAACCATATTTATACTAGACCTATGTGTAGATATTTTAGACCAGATGATTAGCATTATACATTCCAATAGATTAATAAGACATTCCATTTATTGTAATTAGGTTTTTTCTTCTATTTATATCATATTAATATCATTGTATTGTATTTTAGCCCCTTGAAAATCAGCATTTGCTGAAGGGGTACGCTCCTTAAAAATGTGAAATCAAACCATGTGAAGCGTTTTTCAATCAAAAGAAAAGGATGCTATTGCTACAGATGATTTTTATGATTTTGATTGATATTTGCTGCTGAGGCTAATACCCCATTCACACTGGCAAGTTAAACCAGCTTAAAATAAACCCGGTTATTGATGCTGCGTTCTAATTGGTCGATCCAACAAATCGAATGCATTTGATTGGTTGAAATTTAACCTGGGCTAGATAAAGCTGGTTTAACTGCTTCAGTGTGAATGAGGTATAAGCTAAATATTTCACGCAACGTTCTTCAGTTTTTTCAAGCCCTTTTTCTTTTCATGTAGGATATTGTCGATGGAAACCCAAAATTGAACTTGGCTTTCGTCGCCAATTTATTCAACAACTTCCCAGCTTTGGATTTGGAAGAAATCGAAGAGGAATATGAACCTTATGAAGAAAACAGAGAAGAAAAAAGTATGAAAATCTTATTTACTTTCTCATTCATAGGGCCTATTGGGGCTCTATAGGTGGCGACATATTTTCTTCCGTGCCATTCAGAACGTCCCTTCAAGTTATTTTTCCAGCCCAACTCAACCAGAACTTATTCATGTAAAATATCCTACCTCATTGTAAACGGATGGAGACTGAGAGCCTGTTCATATGGAGAAAGTTCTCCCGTTTCATAGGGGAAATGCCGGGGAAACTTTCTCCATATGAACAGGCAGGCCCTGGATGCTCCAAAATTGTAAGAGGATTGAGTCAACCTTGAAAAAGGATAGGAATAGGGTCGGCAAGCCAGAGAAAAGTAACGAATAGGCGTCTTGTTCAGTGTCATGCTAGTGTTAACTCTGAGTTGATTACACATCTGCATTAAACTGAAAACTGTTCTGTTACCCGGCTTAATCTACTGGGTATCCCAAAAAAGTCCTCTTGTTTGGAATATCACCAACATTTGATTGCAAAATGTTTGATGTTTTACTAGAAAAGTAACAAAATGGTTAGATTGAACGTTAGTGGACCTCATTTGCGCTTTCTGAATACTTTCCCATTTTATAGGTCTCGTTGATGGACATAGATATTTTACTGCAGTTTCAGCCAAGCAAAAAAACCGTTGACTTCTGAAGCCTATTCATTTCATTTCATTTTTCAATATTATCCAGGTGAAATATTTCAGCTAAACATTTTTACAAAATGTCCTGTGAAAAATCTTATAACTATGACAATATGCGGTATAAACAAAAGTAACTAGAAAATTAAAATGCACCTAAATAGAGTTTTTAAAGGTAGCCAGGCAGGCCTCATTAATGTTCATGAGCGCCGCTTGCAGGCACAGAATGTCATTACAAATTAGTTGCTGGCACCTTTACTGTACTCAGAGTAGTGCTTTGATTGCTGGCAAATTTTTCCTAACCATTTGCTCGCAGGCACAGAATATTTTGATGAGGCCTGTAGCCAGAGAGGGTGCCAATTTACTTTCCCTGCTTAGGCCATTCCATAATTTAGCTCAATGATAAGAAAAGGCTTTGTGGCCTGTACGCGTTCTTAACAAATGTTTCTGCAAATTTGTTTCGGTAGAGCGAAGATTTCGATCACTATCCTTTGAGCATTCACCGTAAATGTTCAATTAAGCCCCTGGGGGCTTATTTGTCAGAAATGGTTTTTGGGATTGGGGCTTATTCGAGAGGGGGATTGTTAAATTGCACGGTAGATGATGGCTGATTTACCGCTATTCTAGCTGATAAAGGTACGGAGAACAGTGAAAGACATCCCAATTTTTAACTCAAATTCACAGGAGATGATATCTTAAAGATTTTCTTAAGTGTAAATTGTTTACTTGATAAAAAACCATCGTCAAAAAGGTATACATGNAATAATATGTAAATATAACTATGACAATATGCGGTATAAACAAAAGTAACTAGAAAATTAAAATGCACCTAAATAGAGTTTTTAAAGGTAGCCAGGGCCTCATTAATGTTCATGAGCGCCGCTTGCAGGCACAGAATGTCATTATAAATTAGTTGCTGGCACCTTTACTGTACTCAGAGTAGTGCTTTGATTGCTGGCAAATTTTTCCCAACCATTTGCTCGCAGGCACAGAATATTTTAATGAGGCCTGTAGCCAGAGAGGGTACCAATTTACTTTCCCTGCTTAGGCCATTCCATAATTTAGCTCAATGATAAGAAAAGGCTTTGTGGCCTGTACGCGTTCTTAACAAATGTTTCTGCAAATTTGTTTCGGTAGAGCGAAGATTTCGATCACTATCCTTTGAGCATTCACCGTAAATGTTCAATTAAGCCCCTGGGGGCTTATTTGTCAGAAATGGTTTTTGGGATTGGGGCTTATTCGAGAGGGGGATTGTTAAATTGCACGGTAGATGATGGCTGATTTACCGCTATTCTAGCTGATAAAGGTACGGAGAACAGTGAAAGACATCCCAATTTTTAACTCAAATTCACAGGAGATGATATCTTAAAGATTTTCTTAAGTGTAAATTGTTTACTTGATAAAAAACCATCGTCAAAAAGGTATACATGTATGTAAAATTCAATTCCAATACCCCCATGATGGCTTATTCGGCAGTGGAGGCTTATTCCTCAGAAGTGAGAGTTAGGATGGGGGCTTATTCGAGAGTGTGGGCTTAATCGAACATTTACGGTGGTTCAGAGCCCTTTTTCTCGGCCATTTGATCAGTCTCAGATAAGTGATTTTAATTTCGCACATTAGATTTCATTTTTGCTTTGTCTTCCATAGCATTCCGTAACTGGATGAACAGCATGGGGGTCAGTCCATTCGTCAATCATCTCTACAACGACCTCAGCGATGGAATCATCCTATTCCAGGTAGATATATATCTTACTCATGTAACTGTGGGCGTATTCTTTTGGGCATCTTCTGAAAACGGTAGAGTTGGTAGGAGCCAAAATCCCATTCTTTTGGTGCCATTCTACCGAAAACGGTAGACTTCGCAGACTTCAGATCATTTGTTATAAAAGCCCATTCTTTTGGTCATTCTGTTTTCGGTAGACTTCCGAGAGATTTTTGACGTATTTTTTTGGGCTCTTCTGAAAACGGTAGACTTCCGAGGCCTCGGAAACCTTCTGCTCCTAAAGCTGGTAGACTTCCGAGAGATCGCAAAGAGCCTTGTTTCGTGAATGAAAAAGTTTGCAAAACATTCGAAAATAGAATGAAATATTGTAAATTCTTTTCTCTTGGGATTTGCATAACAAAAGTACAATGCACTGCAATGGTTTCAATTCGCTCAGCCGAGCACAACATTCGAACTCTCTCACTTTCAGAATTCTCATTCTTTTGGGATTTTTCTCTGCGAAGTCTGCCAACTCTACCGTTTTCAGAATGTGTATTCTTTTGGCATTTTTCTCTCCGATCTCTCCGATCTCTACCGTTTTCAGAATGCGCATTCTTTTGGTAACTGACATTTTTCTCTGCGAAGTCTACCGTTTTCAGAGGACTTCCGAGACTTCAGATTACCAAAAGAATACGCCCTGTATATGACTAGAATTATCTAGCAATTTCCTTTATTGACGGTTTGGTTTATATCGGCCGTTTGACCTTTGTCCTTTGACCTTCATTTATAAAATTTAACGATAAACTGAATGCCTTCTAAAAAGAAGCTTAGCATCAGTGTCCTAAAATAATACAAGTTTTTGTTTAAATTTCCTAAATTAAAGGGAATATAAGCATATATAAGCCTTCATAAAAAATAGCCATACAAAGACGAAGATCAGAGCTGAAAATTACCGACCGCTTTCTTTGTCTGTAATGTCTGTAATGTCTCATTCAATTCCTACCCTGACCATCCCCCTGGCAGCCCGGGGGTCGATGAAAATTGCTTGACATAACATGCACTTGTTTTCTTTTCAGCTGTACGATATCATAAAGCCTGGCATTGTCAAGTGGGAGAAAATAAATAGACCCCCATTCAAATTGGTTGGTGGTGGAAACATGAAGAAAATCGAAAACTGTAATTATGCTGTTGAGCTCGGCAAACAGTTGAATTTTTCACTGGTTGGAATCGGGGGTGAAGATATCAGAAATGGAACAAGGACCTTGGTGTTAGGTATTTATTTTTCTTTTGTTTTTGAAAGCGATATTCGTTTATAAATATGTTGCTACAGGCTGAAATGCAGTAAAGGCTTCAAATCATCAAAAAATGGTGAAGTTCCTTAATACCGTGACTGTTTTCAAAATTACTGCGTTTTTTATCTCTGAGGCACATAATAGAATATTTCAGAGAGGCTTTCAAATTTTTCTTCTGCGTGTACTTCATCTTGTATTCTTCGGTTTTAAAGACATTGAAAAACTCTATCACTGAAACACTATTGTAGACTGCTGTGAAATCTTTTAGACGCAAGAAAATTTTGTGAACTACTGGCTGCGCCAAAAAAATTTTGGTAGGCCAAGATCATTCGTAAACCGGGCTGATTTCATCTATTGATATTTAATCTTTAATCAAAATCCCAAACAGTGCTTGGCGATTGTTTTCGATTTTGCAGTGGCCTACTTCCCGAGCTACAAGTGACTCCTTGAAGATTATTGGCTTGGAAAAAGCCTTAAAGAACCTTTTTCGCCCAGGGTCCTTTGCCGGCACACTGCAATTCCAGACTGTCTAAAAAATCAAATTGGGCCCAAGCGGAAATTATGGATTCACACTTGCATTAGTTGAACTAACAGAAATATCAACTAATTAAAACTTTTCTATCTGTTCAACCGCTGCTGTGTGGATCCAAATTTTCCGCTTAGGCCAAATTTGATTTCCAAACTGTCTGAAGTTGCAGCGTGCCATCAAAAGACCATGGTTGACGATGACTCTTTAATCGAACGACAAACAGGTGCTTTTTGGTACCCCAGAAGAAAATGGCGACTGAGTGTACGACGATAGGAACCCATTATTTTTGGAAGCCAATATCGTCATAACTTTTTTCACTTTTACCTTAGCCTTGATTTGGCAACTGATGAGAGCATACACACTAACAATGCTCGCTAAACTTGCAGAGGGACAAAATATCAACGACACTATGATTGTTGATTGGGTGAATCAAAAAGTGAGTGACCAATCATTATGGAGCAGTGCATGTTATTTTTTATAAATCTTGTTGATAATAAACTACCGGGTGTCCCAAATAAAAGGTAACAGATTTGATCAAGGCTAGCAATGCCAATTTAGGTCCCGTCAATTCGCAGTAAGTTTTGAACTAATCCTGTTAAGTTAACTTGAACATAGATACCTTACTGGTTGATATTTTTGCTTCCAAAGTTTAAATATTAATCTTGAAAGTTTAAGTTTGCCTTAACCTCCAAACCAGAGCTTTGCCGCTTTGGCCTAAGCAAATTCTTGAAGCACAGCGATTTCTTTAATTTTGATTATCAATTTCGCTGTGCTTTGGGAATTTGCTTTGGCCAAAACGCCAAAGCTCTGGTTTGGAGGTGGAGTCAAATTTGAACTTTCAAGAATAATATTTCAATTTTGGAAGCACGAATATCAATAAACATGGTACTTATGCTCAAGTTAACTTTTCAGGATTAGCTTAAAAGTTCTTGCGAATTGATGGGAGCTAAATTGGCATCGCTAGCCTTGATTAAATTTGTTACCTTTTATTTGGGACATCCGGTAGTTCCACGAAGGCCAAACATTTAAGAAACACTAGTTCTATGTTTGAAAAGCACCAAAGAAACTTTGTCAAAGCTATAATCAAAACTTGTTACAGCCAAAATTTCAATCTCTCCAGTCTTAGTTGGGCATTGTGCAATAGATTGCTATTTGAATTATTGTTGTTCAAATCAGGGGCTATTTAGCGAAAACAGTCTTAGTGCGTCGCACTCAGTTCTAACTCCAAAATCTAACTCCTCATGCTCTTTGACTTGAATGGCATTGCTTCGGTCGACAGACACTCGTAATGTTACTCTGAAAAGCTTACCCTATTTAGGCTCTCACCACCAGAACTTGTGACGGCAATCAGCTCGCAAGATTCGACGAATTCCATTGTGATTCAAGCTTCAATCGACAGTGTGAACTTGACGCTTCTTACTTGTGCTATGTTGTCGTCATTAACTGTGTTCCGAATGGGATTTTGCTGAGTTTCGTTTCTGCGAGGTAATAGCTGAGAATGATAGCTAAGCAGGGTCATTTTTTTGCTGTTTCGTTTAAGTCCTTGTTGAGCAAGGTTTACCGCAGGGATCCAAGGGACAAAGCTTGTTGAGGATACCGAGGACTGCCCCTTTTGTCTAAGCCTTTTTGTTATGCTGGTGAAGTTCAAAGCAAATCAATAGCCGGGAAACCTATTGCCATGCGCGAGAATATCTTTGTTTTGTTGCTAATCCTTATTTGGATTGTTGTTGGATTCTCCGCCCGCATTCTTTCCACAAACCAAACATGCTTTCTGCGCATGATCACAGGTTTCCTTTTGGGGATAACCGTTTGCTTTTGAACTTCGATGATTCGTATCCCCAACAAAAGCAATGCTGTTACCAAATGTCCTCTATTTCTTTCAGCTCGAGTCTGCTGGTAAAAGCTCAAGAATATCGAGTACGAAAGACTCAAAAATCGCAACCAGTCGACCGGTCATTGATCTTGTTGATGCTATCAAACCGGGATCTATTGATTATACTCTTGTGCTGGATGGAGTAAACGACGAAGTGAGTAACAAACAGTTTGATTCATACAGACGGCATGACATCCAAACAGCATTAAAAACACGACACCATCTTGTTTTGGGAGGAAATCTTGAGAAAATTTCTACAGGTTTCTATAGGAAATTTACTAAAAGTTGCATAGAATTGCTCTTATATTCTCCCTCAAAATAGTGAGTCGGGTGACAGTCAGACCTAAACCAATTGCACGAACATGCTGTTTTTAAAAGAAAAGAAAAAGTTTTAAGCCTAGAAGCTGTGAGAAACTTGCCTTTGCGACGATAATTTTGTAAACAGTGCCAGAAACGCCATTAGCTGTAACTTGCTCGTCGCTTCTTTGAAGTCAATCTTCCTTTTCGAATTTTCGCCTACCTATCCGCTAAAATTTTAGTATGATTTGAACAGCTTCCAAGCTTTTAGAATTGATTTATTTCGATAAATAAACGAGACACTCTCAAAATCTCAGTGCGACGCTATGTTTTGTAATGGCTTCATTTACCCAACTCTGATTTGATTAAGCCACTTGACATGTCGTCTGTATGAATTCATTCTTTTTGATCAAATTTATTGTGTTTTTGTTTTCTTTGTTCACCTGGTCCTCAAACAATCCCCATTGGGTTAGGCCAAGTATTTTCGGTTTGGTCATTTGAATTTGACTCACTTGTATTCATGTGTGTTCGTGCGCCGTCGCAGAAGAAAAGTTTTAAGACAGCCGGTATGACGTGCGGTTTAAAAACAGGTTGAACACAGTAATACAAAGGAGTTAAGTTCAAGGTCAGGCTTTACAGTCAAAGGTTGTTCCCAGTGCAAGATGAACTTTCATTGCATTTGAACAATTGGCGATGAGGAAAGCGATTATATTTCATCGCACAGTGGGAACCGGCCTTAAGTGGGTTATCGGCTCAAAATCGAATCGAAATTTTTTGATTCCGTCAAAATGCGTTGCGATATCTCCAAAGGCACCGAAAGAATTTGAAATTGAGGCAAAATTATTCTGACTCTTTTTTCGTCACATCTCTAATGCATTTCTACCGCGTTTTAACTCTGGTGTGAACCAAGATGAAAAGAAGAGCTCTGTCAGATCCCATTCACACTGTACCGGTACAACTTTGGATCCGTATCAAAAGTTTAGCAGATCAGCCTCCCGTTTACACTGTTCCTGCTAATCCGTAACACTTCTGTTCTTCTATCTATAGAATAATTTTGTTCTTGAGCAGTGTAAACGCTCTTGTAATGGATCAAAATTGTACAGGTACAATGTAAACGATTTATCAGTAGATAGAAAAACAAATTCCGCTCACATGTCTTTTATTTTGATCCCTCAGGAAAAGCATTTGAATGCAACACTCGCCATTTCAATGTCGAGGAAAATTGGAGCTCGCGTCTATGCTTTGGCTGAAGATTTGGTGGAGGTGAAGCCCAAAATGGTATTGACCGTATTTGCATGTCTCATGACATTAGGACTCGCTACACAGGTTTGAAATGTTGATGGTATTTAAGACAGCTCTGGATGGACTTACATTGAATTGAATTCATGATTATTTGAACACGTGACTGAGATTATCAAGGACTTGTCTGATATTATAGAACACGTTAAATATTATCAAGTCAATGAGTTACTGCGCAATAGATTCCTGGATATAAGGGTCATATCCTGCTGCACTGTTTACACTGTAATCTACTTTGTGTCTCAAAATGATGTATCGGCCTTTGGCAAAATGTACAAGCAAAAATTCTGGGGCGATTTTAGTGACGTATCTATTATTTATTAGCAGAGAGGCTAACTTAGATTCAGAAATTTAATTCGCCAAAATTGTTCTTACGGTTCTAGAGTTATTGAATGTTTTGCTTGGAAGCTGTTTTTGAAGATACTTTTGCGGTTTTGCTTGGGAGCTGTTTTTAAAGATACTTTTGCGGTTTTGCTTGGGAGCTGTTTTTGAAGCTACTTTTGCGGTTTTTTTTTTCGTTGAGCTGTTCCTTGTATGCAGGAATCTATAGTGCGATTGAGACAGTAAATCTCGCTAAAGGAAATAATCTACTCTCATTCTTGGTAACAAATGATCGAGCCCCCTTTATAAATGCGGATCGAGTGCTCCTTGGTCTTGACCAGAAGCGAGGAAGCTTCATGGAGATTAAGTCCTAGCCCTCGAAGGGTCTATGTTTTCTATGCTGTGTTGGTCATGGATTATTTTCCCTGTGTTTAGACCGCCCGAAGCCGGTTTTGGATAGTTGTTTTGGCAGGTATCAGAAATCTCCCGGAAAGTGTAGATTAAAAGCTAAGCTTTACACATCGGACATACAACTTTGAGACAACTCTTTTTGCTCGTTATTTTTCCAAGTGAAATTTTAGAAATTTTAATGGAAGTTTGAGACATTTTCTGAAATAAGCATATGATTACAGGAAAATTTCAAATTTTTGGTGAGACTTTTCGTGTGAGACAAACTCCCGTTTAATGGCTTCTTTTCAAAATTGAGTATTTAATTGCCCTTAAACCGCACCTTTCATGTTCTGATACATTCCTTTAGCGAGACTTGCTGTACCTGGGGAGATAACAGTATTCTGATAATGCTACATATTTTTATAATCATGCAGTTGCATTTTTCTATTTGTAATGCACTAATATATCCAATTTCAATTGTATCGTCAAGATAATATTTTTTTCATGTATTTGATTGTAAATGCCTAGTTAATAATCACGTGGTCAGAGTTAACATTTGCAGCTATGATTATATGAGCAAAACTCTACTGTTTCTAGGTATCTTGTTTATTTTCTTTCGGACTCCATTATGGTGTTGGAATGGTTCAATGGTAGTGTGGCAGCCTACCAATCTGGAGGTTGGTGGTTCAAGTTCCCACCCTGGCTGCTACCTACTAGGGTGATTAGAGTCGCCAACTCTTTGTAATCCNTTTCTATTTGTAATGCACTAATATATCCAATTTCAATTGTATCGTCAAGATAATATTTTTTTCATGTATTTGATTGTAAATGCCTAGTTAATAATCACGTGGTCAGAGTTAACATTTGCAGCTATGATTATATGAGCAAAACTCTACTGTTTCTAGGTATCTTGTTTATTTTCTTTTCGGACTCCATTATGGTGTGGGAATGGTTCAATGGTAGTGTGGCAGCCTACCAATCTGGAGGTTGGTGGTTCAAGTTCCCACCCTGGCTGCTACCTACTAGGGTGATTAGAGTCGCCAACTCTTTGTAATCCTACACCAGGAATCACGAGGTGTGGTCATATCGAGAGGAAGGACCAGGACGCTGCTTTGATAAGCTTAGCTTCTCAGTGTTCCTAAATAAGACCTGCGTACATATGCAAGGAAAAACCGAACAAACTTGCCCTGCCAATACCTGCTATCTATATTTTATATTTTCATTTCATATGTAGTGTACCGTTGAGGAGGGCCTAACTATTCAAAGAAAACAGGCATCAGTTTGATCTTTTGCGCGTTTTTATTTTCTTTCATTGCTGACTGGTTTCGCTCACTAGGGCCTCTTCAGAGCAACTGATTAATTCGAAGTATCTGCCTCTATTTATAGGAAACTATATGTCCATATAAGGTTAATTAATTTAAGTATATCATTTTGTCCTTATAAGGTAAAACTGTTCTTGCGGTAGGTTTTCAAGGGGCCCTTTCATAAAATGGAACTAACATTGATTATAAAATGAAGCTTAAAAACTATTATTAAAAACCTATTTGTAATCTAAAATCCTACTTACAGAAAGAAAGGAATCTCTAAATTGTCTGTTTCCAACAACTTAGGTAGGATGCCTGCTCGGCTGAGAGACTATTCCATTTGATGTTCTCTTCATAGGTAGCCTTAAATCTGTCTCTGTATTACGGAGGCTATCAGAGGAGCACTGCGCTTTTTGTGAAATGGTGACGCAAGTATGATGGGGCAAACCCATTTAAGGATTTGAAGACCATTGTTTCAGACTCATTTTGAATGAGTTCCTGAACGGTCTTCTAACCCAGACCTTTGATAAGTGGTCTGCTTAGGGCACCTAAGCTGCTGTTTGTTACAATTCTAGCAGCACCGTTCTGAAGTATTTGCAACTGACTGATTTCAGTTGAACCGGCGCAGCCCCAAACAGAGCAACAATACCGTCAAGTAAGGCTCGACAATGCCTGCGTAGAGAGTCTGCAAAGTTTCTCTTGGCTAGAAGGATTTAGCATGTTTCAAAAAGCCTACTGCCCAGGAAACGTTGGTAGAAACTGCATTGATTTTTTCTTTCCAGACAAGGAACAGTCAATTTGTACACCAAGGTATTTTGTTTTTGAACAACTTAAAGCTCATTTTCACGAACTATCAATTCCAGATCTTCGTTCTGACTTTTGAGAATGTTATGCTTCTATTCAGTAGAAACGAGCATGGAATGAGTTTCAGCATTAGCAACATGCAGAGAATGTTTGCTACCTTATAGCCAGGTATCCAATTGCCTCAGATCGTAGTTAATAGCCTCGTGAGTCATATCATTGGACTGGTGACACGGACTGGTATCATCAGCATACATGGACACAGTGGAATCTTGGACAGCTTATGGGAGATCATTGATATAGATGAGGAAGAAAAGGGGGCCAAGGCATGAGCCTTGTAGTCCACAAGTGTCTATGTCCCCAATTTCTGAAGTTCACTGTGTTGAACACCGTAGAGCTCAAGCTTCTTGCAGAGAATTTTTTGATCAATACTATTAAATACCTTTTTCAGGTCAATCCAGAGTGAGGAGAGTCGCTACCTCTCTCTTTTCCCTGGTTAAAGGCTCGGGGATCATGAGATATGGCTACATAGAGAGGATTGACCAGGACACTACTTCAAAAAGCTTGGCTTCTTTGTAACAACTGCAGACATAAATTTTTTTAGTATATCGTCCGGTCGAAGGGGCCCATTACCAAGGTCGACCAGACCACATTTGACCACTAGGCCAACCTACCACCTACTATAGAAAGGCCTGTTGTGAAAGATTCTGACTCTTTGGATCAAAATGAGTTGTTTGACCTAATTCTGCATTTAACTACTCAGAGTAATCTGGTCAATGGTTACAAACTGCAGGCTTTTCAACTTTCGAAATTTGTTCGAACTAACATGGTAATATATGTGAAGATTCCTCTGTGCTCCCTAGACTTATCACGGCAAGTCCCAGTTCTCGCTTATCTAAAACGAAATTGCAACTGATTTGCGAATATAGTGCTTTATTTATTTATTTTATTTTAAATATATTTACCCTGGGGTACAATTCAGTTAAGTAAAACAAACAACTGCTTTCCAATTGTCCCAGCAAAAAAAAAAAATAACACAAAAAGTGATATTAAGCCTAAAAATTTCCCGATATAAACCTATTTACAATTGTCAAAAAAAGAAAAAGGAAAGATTTTAGTCCCGATGCAGATCAGCTTTCCTAGAATATTGTCAATTCAAAGCTTTTAGTTTTGTTTTGAATGACTGGATCGATGGGGCTGATTTCATTTCCGAATCGAGTTTATTCCATGTCTCAGCTCCACGAAACGCACATGACTTTTGGCCATAAGCTGTCTTCATCCTTGGTACAGCAAGATTGCATTTAGTATTGCGTAAAACCCGGGTATAAAAACATCAGACAACCTGGAGAAAATATTACCTAGGTTTTCAGGTGCAAGGTCATTTATGGATTTATAAACCATTGTGCATGTTTCTCGATTGACCAGCCTCTCAACTGACGGCCAGCCAAGCCACTGCAATAGAGGAGCAGCTGGAGTTTCAAATGGGCTACTTTTAACAATTCTAGCAGCTCTGTTCTGTAATTTCTGCAATGTCTTCAATTTAGTGGCCCCACAACATCCCCAAACAGAGCAACAATAACTGAAGTGGGGTTCTACAATACTAAGATACATATTCCTTAATGTTTCCTCTTGCACATAATGTTTCGCATTTTTTAAAAGTCCAATAGCTCTAGAGATCTTCTTCTGTGTACATTTAACATGGCTCTCCCATTTTAGATTATCATCAATCATAAGACCAAGATATTTAGTTTCTTTCACAAGATCGATGTCAGTTCCATTTACTTGAAAATTAGGAATCGCTGCCGTTGGTGTATCAATTTTCCTCAACTTTTACAACGATCCTATGATCATGGCCTGTGTCTTGACAATATTCAAGGAAAGCTTGTTACCCTGTAACCATTTCTCAAGGCAGGCGAGTTCCGCAATGACAACAGCATCTATCTCTTCTATATTATCTGAAGAGAACGAAATTGCTGTATCGTCTGCATACATTCATTAATGTAAATAAAAAATAGAAGCGGTCCAAGGCAAGAACCTTGAGGTACCCCAATTTTGATTTCAGCAGGATCGGAGGAGGCGCCGTTGACCTTGCAGAACTGCCTGCCCTGCGATTATCTAAGTATGAGCTAAACCACTGATGTTCAAGACCATCGATTCCGTAAATACGTACTAAAGAAGACTTTCTAAAATTTCGGCGATTTGTAACTTCTGCGATGGCGTAGAGGCGCAGCATTCACAAAAAGCGTTCTTGATTCAGTGAGTGAGTGCATGATAATACAGCACACATACACAGAATGAAAATATCCTATGACACATAGATGTATTCGTTTTACTTCGTGCATAAAAAAAACTTCAATTGCTATCTGCAATTTTCTGATGATTTATCAACTTATCGTCGAGCACAAATATCAAAGTGTCAATATCAAATATCAATTTTCAAACAAATTGGGGGGGGGATTTTTTGGGACACCCAGCATTTGCAGTGACTTTGAAGACTTCTAATTCTTATTTTCCGAAATCATCAAACAGATTTGCAGGTCGGATATAAAAATCAAGGTATTAGCAATGTTTCTTCAAATGTATTAGGAAGCATGGAGGGTGGTGCTCTGCGAAAGTTGAAACGCTTAACTGAATTCACAATATTTGAAGCATCTCTCTTTGCATTGCCTAAATACATGATCCCACCTAGCCGAGATATTTCTGATCTCGCCTAGCCGGGACGTTTTTTCAGCTTGTGTTTACATGAGAAACAGGGGCTTGACGGGATAAAAAATTATCCACGCTCGTCATGTTTCACAATGACCATACCAAAAGGGGCCCATAAAAATGTTCACCTCTATACATCACTGGATACTTGTCTGGGCCTGGGCCCGAAAAATCCACTGAGACGGGATTTACATAGTGGCCTCGCTGGCTCTCGACCGGTACCTCTCGACCCCACCCCCATCATAGGTTCAGCTTTTCCTCAATTCGATCCACTTTTGACCTTTGTAACTTGACCTTTGACCTTGACGCTGACCTTGCTATCCTCCGGCATTGTGCAACCACAACAACAAGTTGAATCTTCCATCATTCATCTCGACAAAAACAAGAAGGACTGCGGGCGGCTGCAAAGATGAAATGAAATCGAAGGCTGCAGCTACAAGAAGAGGAAAACGATGGATGGTAGTACTCCTCATAGCTGGAATTATTATTACCTTGGGTAAAGGCCTCCACATCACTACAGATATTAGATTAGCATCTTTCTCTTCTAGCCAGACACTGAGAAAAGTTAAGAGCAAAGAATGATGGATTGGATGGGCCTAATAATTATTAGTAATAAAATGCCCTGCCAATAAAATGAATTCTCCAAATGTAGACAAGATTTAAATTCTTGAGATAAAGTAAGGCAGCGAGAATGTTTGAACAAGAATGCTCCAGGCGAGAAAATTTTATGTTAATGTACCTGTAGTGTAACTAAAAAAATACCCAAAGTTGTGTTCATAACAGACCAAAGCACAGAATTTCCAGGTTCTTGACGAAATTCCATATTTGATGATGAGTCAGAAAAACCTGACGCCGTTTGAAAGGCTACTGTCACCTAAACATCAAAGCAATATTATATGTTAATACCTCATTGCAGAGGCCGATAACATTTTTTCCTTCCTGGGAACGGCAAAAATTTCGTCAAAACTTCCTGCGAAAATGTTTTTGATTTGACATTTAATGGATTGTACAGCATAATTCGTGCAAGTTGTAGGTAGAATATAGTTCACATGCTACTTGGTGAAATTTAACATGTTCATAAACCAACAACTTAAGGTTTAAACTCAACATAACATAAAACAAATACTAATATAGAATACAAGTTAAAGAATGAATGCTAGGTAGGTAGCTCAAAAATAGGCACAGTAATTGTAGAGCTCTATAGCAAATGTCTTGTCAAACTACGGTATGCAAGACTTAACTTAGATTCCGGGATATTACTCAATCGCATTGAAAAGTATTACTCTTGTCTGAAAATCTGACTGTTTTTTATTAGGCTTTCAACAATCTCGATGATAGGTTAACTTGGGCGAAATCTACCGGGTGCGCCAAAAAAAGCTGCTATCCACTTTTGACAGGCCACAATAAATCGTACACAAGATCAATTTTAAAGTTTTATGACTTAATCTTTAGCTAAAATCCAGAATTAGATTCTGGGATTTTTTGCAAATTTTTTAGTCTTTAGCTTCTGGAGCTATAAGTGAGTTTCTTAAAATTTTTGGTTTCGCAAACACTGAAAACGATCAAAATCGTCGATCAAATTTTCTAAAGACTCGACATGAATAGACAAAGAGGAAACTTTTTTGTGGTGATTTGGGGATTTAGAAATTGTTTACAACCGCCCTGTTGCGAAATTCTGGAGTAGTTGCAATGACCCGCCAAGCCAAGCCGTTGCCCGCATGACAATTGAACGAGAGTCCATCATGGCGCTTCACTCACTGTTTGTCTTTTTAACTCCCTTGACACAGGAACGCAGTACCTACTACCTGCACGAAAGTATAAAATCGATGAAATTACAAAGAGAACGACATTCCTTTGTATGATTGAAAGAAATGTTAGATTTCTCCCAACATTGAACAAATGCACGTGTAGGAAAGTATAACTAATTGATTGCTAAATTCCCAACTCACCACGAAAAAGTGTTCTCTTTGGTATTCTCGAAAAGTATTCTCGAAAAAGTCAAGCCTTTACAAAATCTGATTGACGTTTCTTGATCGTTTTCAGAGTTTTTGAGAACAAACATTTTAAGAAACTCGCTTATAGCTCAAGAAACAGAAGACTTAAAAATTTGCAAAAAATACTAGAATCTAAGTCTGGATTTCAGCTAAAGATTAAGTCATAAATCTTAAAAATCGGTCCAGTATACGATTTATCGTGGCCTGTCAAAAGTTGATAGTTTTTTTTTGGCACACCCGGTATTACTTATAAAGAGCAAACATTTTCCAAATTTTAAATACAAGCCTCTTTGTCAAGATTCTGCTGAAATAAAGTTACTTCAGCAATTCAATTTTGTTTTCTCGATAACAATTATGACAGGTTCTTTTGTTTTGATGGCAGCATAAAATTTAACCTTTTTTTCAAAAAATTTCCTGCGGCCTAAACATCTTGCCAAAAATTTCCTGGGAACGGCTTTCCCTGTTCCCACACTTTATCGGTCTCTCATTTAATTTTATAATTTCTCCTGGCTGAATTAGGTCACTCCGTTCCGATTTCATAAAGGATTTTCTTGAGAAGGTCTCTTAGCAAAACCTTGAAAACAACCTAAAATCACTTATCAATGTTTCCAGTCAGGCTTTGCATCGCACAGTTTACCAGAAGTCTTTCTTTTCCAGGTGTTATCATTCCAACCTCCATTTTTCTTACAAGAAAGAAATCAAGTGGAACCAAACACAAACACAGTGATGCAACAGACAACAAACTTATGGAGTACTTTAAATTGTCAGATGGGATTGATGTCAGATTTGGTCATGCTGTAAATAGTCAAGGAAAACTCAACTCATCTTTAATCGACAAGTCAATTTTAGTTTTGGAGGCAGATGTTTTAATGGACCAAACAAAGAGAGAGCCAATAATGGCACATCCACCAGCAAATTCCAGTGATCTGTCTTTGAAAGAATTCCTAACCAAGGTCATGTCATCTGGAAACCCAAAGGGAATAAAATTGGATTTCAAAGAAATTGAAGTTGCTCAACCATCTCTTGAGATTTTAAAACAATTAAAGAAAAGTTTCATAATAACACCACCAATAATGCTGAATGCAGATATTCTTGAAGGACCAGATAAGCCAGCAAAATTACCAGTCAATGCAACAGAGTTCATACGCTTGTGTCAATTATACAACCCCTCAAGTATTCTTTCTCCTGGTTGGACAACAACAACGCCAAAAAATGCATCAGCTCCAGAAGGTTGGTTTGTTTTATTCAATTTTTTTGCTTTCAAAATGCTTTTTGAAAGCATACTTGTTAAACTTTCGAGTGATAGAAACAGAATTTTGATTTTGCAAAATATTTTGATATGCTTTATAAACCATCAGTTACATACCAGAGATATTTAATTGCACTCCAAAATCTACAAAAACACTCTATCAGTAAACACATGCATTATAAAAGTTAAACAAGTTTCATGGATAGAAAATCCATAAAATGAATCCCAAATCTTCTGAAAATGGTGGACTTCGCAGAGAAAAATCTAAGTACCAACAAAAGAATGCACATTCTGAAAATGGTAGAGATCACAGTGATGATAGAGAAAAATACCAAAAGGATACACATTTTGAAAACGGTAAGATGACAGACTTTGCAGAGAAAGATCCCAAAAGAATTCGAGTTCTAAAAATGGAAGAGTTCAAACTCAGAGATCGTTTTAAAGTCCAATGCATTGTACTTTTGTTGTGGAAATCCCAAGAGAAAAGAATTTGTCATTCTAATTTGAATGCTTTGCAAACTTTTTCATTCAAGAAAAAGACTCCTTTCGATCTGTTGGAAGTCTTCTAGCTTTAGAGGCAGAATGTTTCAGACATTTCAGACACCTTGGATCTATACCATTGTCAGAAGAGACCAAATGAATATGTCAAAATCGGAAGTCTAAAAAAAAAGAATGACCAAAAGAAGTTTTTTTCAAAAAATCATTCGAAGTCTGTGAAGTCTACCATTTTCTGAAGATTGGCGCCAAAAGAATGGGGTTTTGGTTCCTTCCAACTCTAGGAAATACACCCTAATATTTTAGCAAAACCAAATTTTGCTTATTTGTCAAAGAGTGAATCTTTTTTCGCACCTTGTAGTACTATGTAAAAGTGAAGTGATGCTTAATAGTGATATAACTTTATTTTGAAGGATACACTTGGAAAATGGTTGAAGAAATGCACAATCTTTTGAGGACTGTTAAACAGGCAGTGACATTCCCCGTAAGAGCATCACTCGTTGCAATATCACAAGAACAGCTTCTTTGGTTATTGAAACAAAAAGAGAACTATTCGTTGACTTTATGGCACAGCAATGTTGACCAGTACGATATAAGGAAGGTTGGTTTTCTAAGAAAATACTCCTTGAGAGTGTATTATGATTTACCCAAAGAAAAGATTGATATTTTGAAGGCAATGTGAATGTATTTTTGATGAAAATTATCAAGTATTCTTGTGATTTAAATATGTTGACCGGTGTGATATATGTAGGAAGGCTGTCCTTTGAGATTATATTATGATTTACCGAAAGACAAAATTGATGCTTTTCCTGCCACCTTCAATTTATGTTCCCGAAATATTGATCCCTCATTGATTCTAAATTTTTGGAGATCCCAAGATATTGAAAATAACCGTTGAGAGTACCCCATACTACATTTTCAAAGATTCTTGATAATCTACTATATATTTCAGCGTTTTCCTTACTGCGTTTTCGAGGTTGCGTTGGTCGATACTTGGAAGCGCAGAAAGGGTGGAAACATGTATGGTGCCTGCATTAATTTCCCAAAATTATCTAAATTAAAGCACTTGGTCTAGTTTCAATGTTGAAAAAGAGAATATCTTTATCATTTACTCTCTTTTGTCCCATTTTTAACGAAAACGATATTTTCGGCGTAATCCACGTTTTCGCCTGGCCAAGTTTCTCCCTTGGATGAAAAAATAAGGCTATTCCTCAGAAAAAACAATGCAATTTTAACCAATCTGATTGCGAAAACTGGACGAAACTTCGTTACCTTTTTAAGGCAAACTCCCATCTTAGTTATCCTTTGCACTATTAAATGATTATTTGAACCGCTGCAAATTTTGGTGAAATGGGTATTAGAAGATTTTATTATTTTAAAGATAAAAATCGGTATACGGTTTAAGAGTTATGGGCAATTTTACTTGAAATCTGTTTTTGAAAATCCTCAAAATTGAAAGGACCAGAAATTGCGATTATAAATTATCAAGGCATACATTTGCCTTGTGAGGGACACATCTGTTGTAATTGTTTTTGCTCTCTAGAAGATGTTCATGTGATTGTCTCAAAGTTGAAAAGTAAACAAAATTTATGAAACATTTCTTGTCGCTTTTAGTTTGAAGGATTTTCACATCAAAATTTTCGAAGAATAACTTCAAGCAAAATCACCTTAAGTCAGAGCAGCGTGAACGATTAATATTTATGGAAACAAATTTTTGTATCTATGTTAGTCTTCCTACTAAAAATGATTTATTAATGTATCGAATTTCGTGATTAGTTATTTAAATTTTTTTGCAGAGAATGTATATTGAATATTTGAAAATTTTNTAAGAATTTGCTTAGGCCAAAACGCCAAAGCTCTGGTTTGCAGGTGGAGGCAAATTTGTCCTTTGAAGATTTATATCTCTACTCTCAAAGAACCAATGTCAACAAACAAGGTATCTACATGTATGTTCAAGTTGACTATCAAGTAATGTTTTAAAAATGATTTCGGATTGATTCATGCTAAATTCTGATCGTTAGTGTTGACCAAATCTGTATACTTTTTTTTGGGACACCCGGTATATTGATTATTCTATAAGCAACTTTCAGTTAGCGGAATTCTGAAGTGTTAGTAGCTACCTGGTTTTGAAACATAATATGAAATTGCACAGAATCTTAAGCAGATCTATCTTTTTGTCCCTTGATTTTGCTAGAAATTAATCTTGTGATTTTCAATCAAAATTCACTTGTGATTTGAAATCAAAATTCAATGTTAAATCGTAAAATTAAGAATCCTAGGCAAGATTTATGATGTCTTGGAAAGCCTATGGCTCAAAATATGGGGTGTCAAGTTATCATTTCAAAGTCTGTTTCATAATTTTGAAAATTTTTCATTATTGCTAAAAATAATTTGGCCTTTGATACAGCTAAAATAGAAACAAAATTAAGAGAACTAGCAAAACCAAATTGTGTGGATTTGTCAAATGCTGATACATACGTTATGTTGGGACACCAGGTATCTGTTATGGCAAACAAGGTAGATTAGTCATAAAGAGATATCAAATGATCAAGTGAATGCATTACCATGGCAAGAACTCTCAAGAATTCTCAAAAAGTTTCCAGAATTCCGTAAAAATTTTTAAGAGTTGTTATGAACTTTCAAGAATTCTCTGTACTCTGATAAGAATTCTTGACAGGTGTGAAAGACTGAATATTGTAAAACAAAATTTCTCAAGAAATGAAAAATTTTCTCAGGGATTCGTAGGCAAGAAAACATTGTGTGCAAGGTGTGTACTGTATCAACAGAAGTTAGAAATAGATCTAACCATTTGTATACAGTACAGACCTTGTGCACATTAACATTACAAGAATTCTCAAGGAAACTTAAGAATTATTCACTGTACGATAAGAATTCTTGAGCCATATGAAAGACTATGTAAATTTTTTTAAGTAAGTGTTCATAAGAAATTAAAAATGTTCTTAAGAATTCTTAAAGTGAATGACCTGAGCTATAAGGCGCCAGTCTATAAATAGGACAAAGACAAACCAAAACATGTCATTGTGTTCTTTGGCTTTGCTTTCTTTCCCCACGCCTTAAATGATCAAATAAAATAGGCTATTTATAAACCTATGAGATCTCATCTTTTAACTCAGGTCATTCACTTTATAAGAATTCTTGAGAATTCTTAGGCAAGAAAACCATGCTAATGTGCGCAATGCATATGTACTGTATGCAAGAAGTTTATTTATTTGGCTCAGAAACTGAACAGTAGGAATATTTTCATGCTTTTTGAGAGAGGGAGGGTACCTATCAGAGATATGGGTTTGCATGTATATAAAAAAAGGATTCATACCATAGTATTTTATTGATTTAAAACACCTTCATTTATCTGATGTGTCAGTTGATCTTTTTTTCATGTCTAGAAAATAATGCTACTCATTTTTTTTCAGTGCCCTCTTTGCATGGAAGTAATGGAGATTGATGATCTCAACTTTTTTCCATGTTCTTGTGGATACCAGGTGAGTTGTTTTTAGAAATATAAGGGGTGAGCCAAAAAAAAGTAACTCCTAGCAAAATTAATGAAAAACTTGTACTGAATGCAAGATTTTGATGGAATTTATATGGTACTAAGGAGAACAGGTAATACACATATTGAGTGAAAATCAGTTCATTGTCAGCTGCATTTACAGAGAAATGAGGTTTTGAAAGAAGATGGTCGTGAAAACCACTGTAACAAAATCATTACTGATCATGAAAGCGCAACTTGACCGAACAAAGTGTCCAATATAAGACATCTTTTCCTGTCACTAAATTGTTTCCACATCTACCCGCGTCTTTTGTTTGTTAAAATAATTAGTACATTACAAGATACTATTGAAAAATAGTGATCGAACTCAAAATTACGAAAATTTCGAATTTTACCATAATAGACCATGTTATGGTATCGTACTAAAAAGATACATTCAGTTCTCTCAAAACTACAAAGATCAATTTAAATATCCCTTTTGTTGCCAGGAGAAATTAGGAAAATGTCATTTGCACAGAAATTATTCAATAATAAAAAATGCATTGGTGGGTTATTGTTGACTATTAATAGTTTTATTGCAGTGGTTTTGCAACCATCTTTTTTCGAAACTTCATTTCTCTGTAACTACAGCTGATAATGAACTGATTTTCACTGAAGAGGTGTATTTTATGTTGTACTTAGTGTCATGTAAATTTCCTCAAAATCTTGCATCAGAAAGTTTTTCAGAAATTTGTTTGTCTTGGGGGTTACTTTTTTTTTACCCACCCATTATTACTTAATCAGAGTAGTGATTTGAGAGTCCAAGTCAGGGCTGGAAAAGAGGTTTTAGTGGGTCCGACTGAATTAATGTATTTGGCAAAATGCCTCCAAGCATGTCAGTAGTTTGTTTTTAAAACGAGTTTTGAGCCAAATACGATAATGACAGAAACCATGTAAAGTGTGGAGTGGACAGTACATGAGAAATACAGGAGACTTAAGAGCTAAAACGCCATCACGGAAATTTGAAAATTTTGCAAGTTTAAGCTTTCCTTTCTGAATTTTAACATCAAAACGTCTATTCATATTCTTTAACATGCTTGATTATGCATGCCAAAAAGTTATCTCACATATATGAATAGAAAATTAATGTGAAAGTGATGAATTTAAGGCTTGTGGCAAGTTGTACGATGTTTTGTTATAACGTATGACTCAAAATGAGGTTTTTCAAGCTCTAATTAGACAACAGAACAAGAAGTTTATTTGGATTCTAGTTGTTCGTATGTGTCTTCCTGAACATTTCACAGATTACATATAGATCTTCAAAAACATTTTTCGTCAGATTGTTTTAAACATCAAGATATTTTTGGCTATGAATCCTAAAACGAGCGGAAGATCTTTAGATACGATTGGCTGTCTAATTTTGGCTAGTTGTATGGAAGTCAATTAGAGATACCATTTTTATGGAAATGCAATAAAGGTAGTCTGTGAGAACTTTTACGAAGCTGTTTTTTCATCAAAGAAATCTTAAATGATGCATCCCATTGAAAAGAATTAAACATACTGCAGAAAAGATCTAATGAAAGGACTCTTAGCAAAGTTAAAAAGTGCCTCCATTGTTATGTCAGATTTTAAAATATGCCTCTGACGACCGGAGGTCGCGCGGTCGTTCATTTTTTCCAGCCCTGGTCCAAGTCCAAACTTGCTCCAATTAGGTTATATTTGGGTTGGAATGTAGGTCAATAGCAAACTTTGACATTAACCAGATAAATGTCACTTTTTTCAGGCCCTTTTTCAAAATATTTTGCTGGTCTATTATCGGGCAACTAAGATATATTTCAACGAACATGGAAGAAAGATATATTTTAACTTCTGTCTGATACAGGAGTGATGCCAGAAGAGTTTGTCCAACAAGGAAGCTGGGCTCGCCAATAGGGGGGGGGGGGGGGGGCTAAACTTTAAATTCTAAAAATGATTCTACCCTCCTTTAAACCCATTTC